>JAJOZX010003270.1:235000-252500 GCA_023014485.1 Bathynomus jamesi
TACAAGATGAAAATTATTTATTATGGAAGAAGAAAATATTCAATGCTTTTAATATCTAATATTCAACAACTGCTTCAACAAAATAAAGTGTACATTCTTCTTTCATAATTTTCATTCACCCTGATTCTCATCTCATTCGCCCATGTGTGAACCATTCACCCGGTTGAGAAGCAGTCTTAGAATCTTTACAAGCGTTACCTTCATAGATTTTACCATGGCAACGATATAGTAATAATAATAATGCCTTTATGGCAGCGGTTCTCAAACTTTTTCTTCTTCTGTACTCCTTGAATTCTTTCACGGGATTTTCTGAATTTTCGAGAGAGATAGACGATTTTTACTTTCTTTACGACCGTGTGACTCGTGGCCGTTTTTTAATCGTATATAAAATTAAAAGGGTTGTATTTTCAGGACCCCTTCGCGTACCCCCTAAGATTCCCTCGCGTACCCCAGTTTGAGAACTACTGCTTTATGGTATAGTGCACTATCCCCCTATTCAAGTTAGGTAATAAAGTAACATCGAATATTATTAATTATTTTATATTAGGCGCAATACGTATATCTTTTGTTTTTTTTAATTTTCACATTGGATATATTTGTTTATCGTGTAAAGCTTTCGATAATAATTTAACTCATGGGATCCTTAAAGTTAAAAAGGAAACAAATCAGTTTATGTGTATTCAGACAAAGCTGTGAACTTAACCCTAACTGATTTTGACATAACATAATATAACCTAATCTAGCCTAACTAATTTAGCTCAGCCTAAACTAATTCGGTCTAGCCAAAACTAACCTAATTTAGACTAACATAACTTAATCTAATCTATCCGAACATAAATTAATCTAAGCTATCCTAACATAACTTAATCTAATTTATCCTAACTTTAGCCTAACCGAATCTAACCTAACTAAGCCTAGCCTAATCTATTTTAGTTTAGCCTAGCTTAGCCTAACCTAATCTACCTTAGCTTAGCCTAACCTAACTTAGTCTAATTTAGTTTAATAAATCGAAAGATAAAACTGTCGATAAAGCGTCCAAGGCTCACCGTACAAGGAGTGATTAGAGGTGACACTTCTCAAGAGCTACTGACCCCGAGACATCATACCGACCGAGGGTTGTACAGATAGATAGGTAACCGATAGAAAACTGGTCAAAATAGAGTGAAAAAAAAAATTGTTTATAAAATTCTTGTTCAATTGAGGGTATTCTTCTTTTAATGAAAAGGGGGAAACATTCAAAATTGTGGTACTTAATAAACTATTTATACTTTGTTAGACTACCAAAGATGTCTCAATTTTTGGTGTTTTTAAAATGGAAAATTAATAAACATGAGTGACAAATGTGTTGGAAATTTAATTAGGAAAAAGGAAGAATTGACTAAATAGAGTGAGTGACTGAGTGATTAGAGTAACACGCCCTCTGGCGTCAACGAGAGCATTGACACTCTATGAGGGTGTCCCGAACAATTAAAATGATTCACCCTCAGCCCGGAGATGACTGGTTGCAAATGTGAGACTGGTTAAATACTATAAATAGGCATAGAGTTTTTCGTGGCTGGTATTGAAAATCTGGTTTATAGGTGGGACAATAACTATGGCAGGGAATTACGTGGAAAATAGTGCTGGGTCGGAATTATAGGCTCGTGCGGGAATTCAAATTTTCAGATTTACATCTATTGTAAAATTACATTTCGAACATCCTTCGTATTTAAACTCGAAAAAGTTGAATAGTTCAAGAAATATTTCTAGAATAGTGAGGTGCCCATATGCCCATCCTTATACAAGCCTAGTTAAAAACTATATATATATATATCGGGTGATTCATAAGTCTGTTACCACTGTAATGGTGAAATATTTTTTGTGTTTCAGATTGTTGATTTGTGAAAATATTGGGTATGGTTAAGGATAGGGTACATGCAACAAACCCTCGTAATGGCAATGATTTAAAAGAAACAATTTCCACTCTTAATTTCCAATGTGTAATTGTGTAAAAATAACCTCAAATAAAAAAACATCACAGGTTACTGTGGTTTGTAGTTATTTTTTATTCACCATTACAGTAGTAACAGACTTATGAATCACCCTATATACACACACACCCATATTTTTAATTATGATATTTCCCCTTTGCCTCAAAGAATTTTTGACATGTTCAAGCACGTTAGAAAACTGCTGTGACAGATTTTAAGACATTTCAAATATGGTTTGTACTCTACACTTTGAGCTTCGAAATACAGTTTTTCATAAAACCAATTTTTTTTTTTTTTTTTTTAGCAAACTGTAGGTTAAATTACTTTAAAAGGAGCAGCTTCGTTCAAACAGGTAAACCAAATAGAGTTAGGTAAACAAGAGAGAGAGAGAGAGAGAGAGAGAGAGAGAGAGAGAGAGAGAGAGAGAGAGATGATGTAACAATGTCAACTACATGTTATAACAAACAAATAAAACACGAGGTCTCGCCGCACTAGTTGACACGACAGCACATTATTATTATTATATTCTATTAATTTCTGAGGGTTCTTTTTTAACTCAAAAAAAATGGGGATTTTGACAGTTTAAGATCGTTTTCACATAACGGGATTCGACGGAAAAGGATTCCTTACTTTCAAATCTCACTCAGAAAACTGCTGGTCAAAAAAAAAAAAAAAAAAAAATCCTAATCAAACTAAAGTATATATATATATATATATATATATATATATACAGGCCCGGATTTAGCTATAGGCGAACTAGGCGATCGCCTAGGGCCTCGCGCCAAAGAAGGCCTCGCTCAAGCCGTTTTGCGCGTTCTGTTCAAGTGATATTAATGATTTAGAACTCTATGAAGAACTTAAAGTACTTTGCAGGTTTATACCTGAGAAAACAGATCTCGGAAATGCCCTTGTTTATATAGTGCAAAAACAACTAAGTGAGATTTATCCTAATGTTTATGTTGCACTTCGAATAGTATTAACCATCCCAGTTACTGTTGCTTCGGCTGAAAGAAGTTTCTCGCGTCTCAAACTTATTAAAACATATTTGTGTTCCACCATGTCTCAAGCGAGATTGCAATCATTAGCTATGTTATCAATAGAAAACGATATAACAAATTCATTAGATTATTCTCAATTAATTGAAGAGTTTAGCTCGAAGAAAAGTAGAAAAGCATTGCTGTAATATTCAAGGAGCATCTGAACCAAATATTAAAGCATTAATATTTAGCCTGATAAGTCGATCGCTCACTATTATAAAAAATGAAATGTCAACATCTCTTATACATCACATATGAAAAACGTTTGTATTCTATGGAAAGTCATTACCTATAATATTATATAAATCTTAGAAATCATTGTCTTATATTTTCGATACAAATCTTGATTCATATTATAATTTATACTTATTTGTATGGTTTATTTATATTTCTTATACAATTTCCATGCGTGATTATTTTGGTTTGGTTTAATTTTTAAGTGCTGGCATAGTTCTGTCTATGCGGGATTCTAATATTGCTGGTATAGTACCGATAATTAAGTCCATATTTTCATATATATAGACCTAGGGCCTCGCAATTTCTAGATCTGCCTAGGGCCTCGCAACTTCTAGATCCGGCCCTGTATATATATATAATAATATTATATATATATATATATTATATATATATTATATATATATATATATATATATGACAGAACTCAGAATGGTCCCCTGAGGTTTTTTATGTTGCCCACGTCGGGCTAACATCATGAAAAAGAAAAACTATAGTGTTTGTCATTTACCATTACTTATTCCAACTATAGTGAATTTAATTTTCCCAGAAGAATTCCTTGTTCCATGCGCGGTTTGTGTGTATCATATATATATATATATATATATATATATATATATATATATATAACGTAAAGAACGACGCTTGTATAGGAGATATTCCGCGCAAGACGAGAGAGAGAGAACGGAACAAATGAAAAAATGAGGTAACCACCTGGGAATCGAACCCGGGATCTTCCGATTGCCGGTCAGACGCGATACCATTACACCATGGACCTCACTCTTCCAAATGCCGTAATTCTTCTACATACTCGCAGAAACCAATGCCCCAAGGGGGCACCTCCCGCATGCCGTAACATTATATACATTCAACTGCAAAGAACACGCAGTATAAATAACGTAAAGAACGACGCTTGTATAGGAGATATTCCGCGCAAGACGAGAGAGAGAGAACGGAACAAATGAAAAAATGAGGTAACCACCTGGGAATCGAACCCGGGATCTTCCGATTGCCGGTCAGACGCGATACCATTACACCATGGACCTCACTCTTCCAAATGCCGTAATTCTTCTACATACTCGCAGAAACCAATGCCCCAAGGGGGCACCTCCCGCATGCCGTAACATTATATACATTCAACTGCAAAGAACACGCAGTATAAATAACGTAAAGAACGACGCTTGTATAGGAGATATTCCGCGCAAGACGAGAGAGAGAGAACGGAACAAATGAAAAAATGAGGTAACCACCTGGGAATCGAACCCGGGATCTTCCGATTGCCGGTCAGACGCGATACCATTACACCATGGACCTCACTCTTCCAAATGCCGTAATTCTTCTACATACTCGCAGAAACCAATGCCCCAAGGGGGCACCTCCCGCATGCCGTAACATTATATACATTCAACTGCAAAGAACACGCAGTATAAAACGTAAAGAACGACGCTTGTATAGGAGATATTCCGCGCAAGACGAGAGAGAGAGAACGGAACAAATGAAAAAATGAGGTAACCACCTGGGAATCGAACCCGGGATCTTCCGATTGCCGGTCAGACGCGATACCATTACACCATGGACCTCACTCTTCCAAATGCCGTAATTCTTCTACATACTCGCAGAAACCAATGCCCCAAGGGGGCACCTCCCGCATGCCGTAACATTATATACATTCAACTGCAAAGAACACGCAGTATAAATAACGTAAAGAACGACGCTTGTATAGGAGATATTCCGCGCAAGACGAGAGAGAGAGAACGGAACAAATGAAAAAATGAGGTAACCACCTGGGAATCGAACCCGGGATCTTCCGATTGCCGGTCAGACGCGATACCATTACACCATGGACCTCACTCTTCCAAATGCCGTAATTCTTCTACATACTCGCAGAAACCAATGCCCAAGGGGGCACCTCCCGCATGCCGTAACATTATATACATTCAACTGCAAAGAACACGCAGTATAAATAACGTAAAGAACGACGCTTGTATAGGAGATATTCCGCGCAAGACGAGAGAGAGAGAACGGAACAAATGAAAAAATGAGGTAACCACCTGGGAATCGAACCCGGGATCTTCCGATTGCCGGTCAGACGCGATACCATTACACCATGGACCTCACTCTTCCAAATGCCGTAATTCTTCTACATACTCGCAGAAACCAATGCCCCAAGGGGGCACCTCCCGCATGCCGTAACATTATATACATTCAACTGCAAAGAACACGCAGTATAAATAACGTAAAGAACGACGCTTGTATAGGAGATATTCCGCGCAAGACGAGAGAGAGAGAACGGAACAAATGAAAAAATGAGGTAACCACCTGGGAATCGAACCCGGGATCTTCCGATTGCCGGTCAGACGCGATACCATTACACCATGGACCTCACTCTTCCAAATGCCGTAATTCTTCTACATACTCGCAGAAACCAATGCCCCAAGGGGCACCTCCCGCATGCCGTAACATTATATACATTCAACTGCAAAGAACACGCAGTATAAATAACGTAAAGAACGACGCTTGTATAGGAGATATTCCGCGCAAGACGAGAGAGAGAGGTCCATGGTGTAATGGTATCGCGTCTGACCGGCAATCGGAAGATCCCGGGTTCGATTCCCAGGTGGTTACCTCATTTTTTCATTTGTTCCGTTCTCTCTCTCTCGTCTTGCGCGGAATATCTCCTATACAAGCGTCGTTCTTTACGTTATTTATACTGCGTGTTCTTTGCAGTTGAATGTATATATATATATATATAAGGAACCACGAAACTAGTCCGTATGCAAACATATTCAAAACTTTCGACATATTATAATGTGATGTTCAGTGCTAAAATGAGAAATATACTGTATATAATTAAAAAACAAATATTAAAACAATTTTAAAAATTGACAAACTAAAAATTTAAACCGTCATCAAGTTATATTATGTATAAAGTTAAGTCATACAATTCAATTAAAATATTGTAAAAGAAACCCATAAAAGAGGATTACCTTTGCGACGAGAGTAAAATTGGGGTTTGTCGTGTTCGTGATTTGTCATCATTTAAAATTGTCTTCATTTCATATTTGGTTTTTAATTATTATTATTATTATTATTATTAGCATATATATATATATACACCCTTCGTATTCATCATCATTAACATCGTCTCTCTCTCTCTCTCTCTCTCTCTCTCTCCTCTCTCTCTCTCTCTCTCTCTCTCTCTCTCTCGTTCGTTCGGGTTCGGCTTAAACGAAATTTTTACGCTGGGCTGCTGGTGGGGCGTGGTTCGGATTCCACGTTAAACTGTAGGTCTAAGGTGGAGTGAAAAGCTTGACCTTCGTCAGAATATGTCGAAAGCTTTGAATATTAAATGTTTTCAGACAGACTAGTCTTGTGGTTCCTTATTCAACTAAGGTTTCCATCACAAAAATCACTTGGCTCCATTGTAATATATATATATATATATATATACATACTGTATATATATATATATATATAATGGGTGCTAGGACAACTGTCCCCCGGACAACCGCCCCCCGGACAATTGCCCCCCGACAACTGCCCCCGTAGGACAATCGCCCCCCGGATTATTGCCCCCCCATAAGTAAATAAAAATTAAATAGGAATTAAATTTATTAATATTTATAAAAACAAAACAAACCTAACCTAACCTAACCTAACCTAACCTAACCTAACCTAGCCTAACCACCAACTATGACTTTCAAAACGACCTTTCAATAAGTATTGCCAACTGTTTAAATATAATTAATTAATCCATAGTGTATATATGAAATACAATAAGTCTTGCCAACTGTTTAAATAAAATTAAGTAGTTAAACTTCATTATTTTATTATAAATAAGTAAGCAATAATTGGAAATTTTTTTGTTAAATATTGCTAACTTTTTGAATCTAATTTTTTTTCAGGCTACAAGCAAAATTAAGCAAGAATTGGCAATAATGTTGTTAAATATTGTTTTAGCTTGCCATTTTTTAAACGTAAATTTAATTTCTATTTAATTTTTATTTACTTATGGGGGGCAATAATCCGGGGGGCGATTGTCCTACGGGGGCAATTGTCCGGGGGGCGGTTGTCGGGGGGCAATTGTCCGGGGGGCGGTTGTCCAGGGGGCAGTTGTCCGGACACCATATATATGAGGGGTCGCGCGTCTTAAGGTACCTAAGCACCACCACAGGCGAAAACCTGTTTTGATGGCTATCACTATTTTCACCCTTCCTCTATCGCGTGGTTTGGGTTATAATGACCTTACGACACTAGAAGTATGGGTGAAAACCTTATGAAGCGAACTACTTTTTTCACCTCTATCGCCAGCTGGGCTCTGCCGCCCAAATGTGATGCGCGTCTTAAGGCCCCAATATCCCGTTCAACTGGTGGGAGGTGATGGGGGTGGGGGTGGGACGCTCGGTCTCTGGGTGGCGGGAACAGCAGGAGGAGCGCGAGCCAATGAAAACATGGCAGCCACGCCGCTCTGCTTTCTGATTGGCCACCCGCTCCACGCGCCGAGAGGGACACGACACAAACATCCCGCCAGTACCTTAAGACTCTCGTTGCTGTTAGCAGGCGTCCCGCGTTCGTGCTCATATTGCTGAATATTGCGTGGATTATTCTATTCACCCGGCTTCTAACTATTATCAACGTGTGCAGCAATGTCTCACCGTGCTAGTGATAGTGATGAAAAAACAATGGAATCATTCTGTGCCAGAAATCGCACCCAAAGTTCGGCATAATAAGAAAATAAAAAAATTAAAAAATATATATATAAAATATGAAAATCTATTCCAAAAACTGATCAACATCTTTATTAGCATACTTAGAACTCTAATTTAGCCAAAAATGAACGTTCTAGCTCAATTAATAACAGAGATACTATTGCCAGAATATTGCTGAACTTTGGATGCGATTTCTGGCGAATTTTAATTTTGGCGCTTAGGTACCTTAAGACGCGGGACCCCTCAATAAATAAATAAATAAATAAAAAAAAAATATATATATACACACACACACACACACACACACACACACAGATTTCCATTTTGCTCGGATTTCGTGCTATCTGTATAAAATTAATATTCCAGATTTTCTCCGCCGAGTTCTAGTTTTGAGGTTAGGTCAAGTCAGATCAGATCAGGATAGGATAGGTAAGGTTGGGTTAACCTAACCTAAAACAAATAACTCTGTGTAAAAAACGTGGGTATACAATATGAACCGAGTTATTTAAATTTCTACTGTTTTTTATTAAAACCTGAACGGAGGTGAAATTCGAAGAAATACATATTGTGTAAAGTAAAGAACCGATTTCTTTATTCTATTTTTTATCTTTTTGTTTTCTTTTTTAATCAATTTGGGTTTCATATCGTGTATATCTTCAGAGTCTGAATTCTACTTTGATCAAAATATTTTCAAAATATTTTCAAAATATTTTAGTTTTACCGAGGAAATTATTTTTATTTTGAGTACTTCCTTTCCTGTCTTCCTCGTAAAGTACCCCCACGTCCCACCCTCTTCCCTTAAATACTCCCCTTCCATGATAACTTTTTGAGTCATAACAGTAATGGGGTTATTTAGCCTCCTTCGAAACATCTTTGATCATATGAAGGGTGGGGGGGGGGGACCGACAGCTTTACGTGGACTCTGAATCACTAACCTACCAAGATATACCCAACGAAACATTTTTATTTCTAAATGCGATGTCCAATACGAGATTCAAACCCAAATATACAGTATATATAATACACAGCTTGCGTGAGACAAGGAACCCTTCTGGGATATTAAATCCATTATGGTTCGAATAAATGATACTAAATGATAAATACTAACTTTTTCCTTTTTCGTAATGGAAGCATAACGTCAAAGAAAAAGGGTAACTATTGTATTTTTAGCTAAAATCCAAAATTTAAACCTCAACTGGCAACTTTAATTGGACACTTTTCGAGATACTTAACGCGTCTGTTTAATGTAATACACGCACGACTTTGCATGATACAAAAATCGCCCTCACGAAGGTTCGAACCCACCACTTCTTGAATAGAAGGTGAGGGCATGATATTCCATTTATGGTACCCCAGCGTTTCATCCGAGGGTTAACACGTAGAATACCTCTGGACGCGAGAGCGTTGTGTTTCCTAGGTTGTGTAAAAGTATGACAGGTTGTGTTAACTTTTAGCCCGTCGTAGCGTAGTGGCTAGTGCCCCCATTTTCTATTCAAGAGGTGGTGGTGGGTTCGAATCCATATACGTGTGTGTGTGTGTGTGTGTGTGTGTATATATATAATATATATATATATATTTATAAACTAAATGAAGTTGGGCCTAGCCTAATCTAGCCTAAGGAAATTGAAGCCTATTTTTTCGTTGTTTATTTACTCTTATGTTCTCATATATATGGTGACTTATAAGTAAACATGTCTAAAATATTTTTCCTTTGAAAAGGATTTCTCTGTTTACATAAAATCTGAGTTAAAATAAACGTATATAAAATATTTTTTATCCATTCATATTTCTTGTTTCAGTGTTTTATAATGTTTGTTTGGGTTCTTGGATGAAAAGAATTTGACCAGCCTCCTTTGTGGACGATTTGATGAGATGGAATAGTCCATATTTTATGTGGTTGCAATCGTGGCTGTTTATGATAGTGTATTCGTACCTCCTTCGTGCCGAACACTTATGGTTTTCGCCACATTTCTCAGTTTAACCGCGGTTGTGTCGTAGACCAATCAGAATGTGGTAAAAGCGGACCCATACTAATTTCGTCGGCATTGACATTCTAGAAAACTAACCTAAAGTAATTTAACCCTCTAATGCCGACTGGGTCGAATAGGTACCGTTTCAAATACACGCATTTAGACTTAACCCTACAAAAAAGTTCGGCGTTAAAGGGTTAATCTAACCTAATAATAACTTGTCGATAGACTATCAAGTCGATCAGATGTCGTAAGACCGGTAAAAGCAACATCTTACGGGCATCTGTCACCAGAATACCTTCGGAGTTCAACACGATGGAAAAGAAGTAATATGGAAGAGAGACCAGGAAGGCCACCAACAGTGATACCACGAAAGAGGCGTGTCTACCTCGTCAGAATTCTCAATTTTTATTTTCATATATTTATCGAGTTTACAACGATGAGTATATTTTCATTATTACAATACATATTGTATACTCTATACAATTTTGAAATGCCTTCATTGAGCGTACTCGCTTTACAAGCCGAAATCTTTTTATAAAAAAGACTTAAAGACTAAAGGGAATTTACTGTACTCTTGTTGACTTTGCCTGCACGAGCGAAGTGAATCCAAGTACAGCTCTCCAACATCTTCACCGACTTGTAGCACGTTGAAAACCCTTCCTCTCCGGAATGCATTAGCAGTCTAAAACTCTGTGCTACAGAAATGACGAGTAAAATTTTTGACTTTGGAGACAAGTGGTGTTCTCTGATGAATCCAGATTTCAGCAGTTCGCATCTGGGGATCGAATGTCGGTGTGAAGAAACTCCATCTGAAGCCTGTCATTCTCACTGTCTTCAGACTCCCGTGAAATAAAGCGGAAAATGTGTCATGGTGTAGTCGGCAAGCTGACATGTCGATAAAACAGGTTTGACGTTAAGTATGTGTAAATCTTGACCAGCTAACTACGTACCATATACCCGTGAGATATCTTTAACTTTGATCTGTATATTTTGAAGGAAGATGAAGTCGCGCGTCATATCTTTGTTATGAAAGAGAAAATGGACAGTGATCTTCCGTGAACACCCGAAAGCCGTGACATGAATTCTGCTGAGTAGCCAGAAGCTGAGAATATGTGGTCAGCGTCCTCCAGTGCGCAGTTCAAGGAAGCTCTCATATAGAGATTGGTGCAACATGGACCGAATTGTTGCTTTAAACTTTCTATATTATATACCACACAGTATTATGGCATCCGTCACGCAAAGAATGGTGCCATCGACCTCTCAGATAAGGGTTTGACTTCTTTGCACGTTTTTCTTCATTCGTGCTATTTTGTTCTTTTAAAACTACCTACCTTTAAGATGAAAATGGAATGAAAAGATTTATTGGCTGAAAAATCACTTTCATAACACGTAGAGCAATAATAAAAACTGAAAACAAAAATAGAATAAAGATGAAAAAAATAAGAGTAATGAAAAATGTCACTATCAATGTTATGTGGAAAAATAACAAGCGTGTTCATTAGGGTGGATCGATTTTACATTTTTTTCGATTTCCATATTCTAATAGAGACAAAAACTTGCGCATGCATGAGAAAATAGCCTCTGCAAAATCTTAGCTTAATAGGTAATCATCTTCTGCCCCCGGCAGAGCGATGAAAATCATATTTTAGTAGTCAAAAACGTATTTTTAAACCCTAGCCTAGAGTCATAAAATTTTGCGTGTGTGTTATTTCATGCCTAAGCAACGATATAAATGCTATGGGAAATATATAAATGCATTATTTAAGACAAAGAGCCGATCTGAAAATATGTATAAATATACATATTTTCAGATCGGCTCTTTGTCTTAAATAATGCATTTATATATTTCCCATAGCATTTATATCGTTGCTTAGGCATGAAATAACACACGCAAAATTTTATGACTCTAGGCTAGGGTTTAAAAATACGTTTTTGACTACTAAAATATGATTTTCATCGCTCTGCCGGGGGCAGAAGATGATTATCTATTAAGCTAAGATTTTGCAGAGGCTATTTTCTCATGCATGCGCAAGTTTTTGTCTCTATTAGAATATGGAAATCGAAAAAAATGTAAAATCGATCCACCCTAGTGTTCATACCAGGAAGCCCACAGTTTGGATGACATACAGTTATGGCAAGTAAGACTGATGAATAGCTTGGATAAACGAATTGGCCGAGTTTTGAATTCTTTGCATTAGATGTACCGAGCACATCTTGTTACCTTCGGGAGGTTCGAAACATTGTGGTTAGCAAATATTTGCGAATCTGAACATCTTGGAGGTAACTTATGCAGTTACGATCTGTTATAAAGCAAATTAAGGGTTTTGCCAAAACCTTTTTTTATTGTGCTCAAAATTACTGGCCTTATATAGTAGCGCAGTTCCTTATAATCATGTTTGATTTAGTATAGAAGCTTCGATATTGTTTTCTTGTGTTTGGGTTGTCACTCAAGGAGCTGCTGATAATTTCACCCAAATACATAAATTTTTTAGTAATTGCTTAATTAGTTTCCTTGTAAGTTCCAGAAATTTTGTACACAAGTAGTTACATACCTTTTCTACAAGTTTTTATTTTTCCACATAGTCTCCATCCTTTTCTACGGCTTTCCTCCACCTCGAAACAAGGGCCTTTATTTCTTGCTGGTAAAAGTCCGCTGGGTTCCGCTCGAGCCACCTCTTAACCTCCTCAACAACCTCAGCGTCACTCTGAAACTGTCTTCCACGAATAGCATCCTTCATTGGCCCAAACAAATGGAAGTCTGAAGGTGCCACATCCGGGCCGTATGGAGGGTGGGGTAACACAGTCAAGCGCATTTTTGTGATGGCCTCTGTTGTTTGCAAACTGTTGTGTGGTCTTGCGTTATCGTACAAAAGAAGGACGTCTTCCAGTTTTCTCTCCGGTCGAACTCGCTTTATATGTCTCTGGAGTCTCTGTAGGGTACCAATGCGTCTAGGAGAATTTGTCTAAAACAATTCGTCTAAAATACAATTTGTCTAAAACAATTTGTCTAAAATAGTTTGTCTAAAATCAATTTGTCTAATAACAATTTGTCTAAAATACAATTTGTCTAAAAATAATTTGTCTAAAATACAATTTGTCTAAACAAACAATTTAATATAATATGGCATACAAATTGTTGCCTGATGTACAATGCTATTTATTACTTGCCACGCCCCATCTTAAAAGGTTACCTCTTGTGCGGAATAGTACATCGAAATAGTTTGTCTAAAATAGTTTGTCTAAAAATAATTTGTCTAAAATACAATTTGACTAATAACTGAAGATAACTAGAAATGCATTTGTCTGCTTGATAAATTTGGAGTGAGGATGAAAAGATTGAAAATGGGTTGATTTTATTTCATAATATACCTAACCTAACCTAACCTAACCTAACCTAACCGGGTTATGGGTTCCGGGATAACTGATTTCGATGTACTATTCCGCACAAGAGGTAACCTTTTAAGATGGGGCGTGGCAAGTAATAAATAGCATTGTACATCAGGCAACAATTTGTATGCCATATTATATTAAATTGTTTGTTTAGACAAATTGTATTTTAGACAAATTATTTTTAGACAAATTGTATTTTAGACAAATTGTTATTAGACAAATTGATTTTAGACAAACTATTTTAGACAAATTGTTTTAGACAAATTGATTTAGACAAATTGTATTTTAGACGAATTGTTTTAGACAAACTCGCCTGATTCGGGTACCAATATATGCCTCCGAGTTGATTGTTTGTCCTTTCTTCATAATGTCCACCAGAATCACCCCTTTTATGTCCCAGAAGATGGTGGCCATAACCTTTCCTACAGAGGGAGCCATTTTGAACTTTTTTGTATGGGGAATCTACGTGATGCCACTCCATGGATTGGCGTTTTGTTTCAGGTGCAAAGTGGTGTACCCAAGTCTCATCCCCAGTCACAATTCGTGAAAGGAAGTCATCCCCTTCTGTCTCGTATCGAACTAACGACTCAGAAGCAATTTCTTTTCTTTGGGCTTTGTGATCTTCAGTCAGTTGGCGAGGAGTAAACCGTGAACACACTTCTGAGTATCCCAGTTGCTGAATTATCGTATTCACACTTCCTTCACTAATTCCTAGCTCCAGTGATAGCTCCTTGTATGTGACCCGCCGATTTGATGGAATGATGGTGTTAGCACGTTCCACAGTGTGAGATGTCACAGCCGATGCCGGGTGACCGCTGCGTGGCTCATCATCGAGGCTGGCTCTCCCTCTCTCCGATGATCTCACACGTTTAGACCAGCGTCCAACTGTGCTTCGATCAACAACAGCATCTTCATAAACGTTTTGTAGACGTTTGTGAATATTTCCAACTGTTTCCTTCTCTGCGGGGTTCTAGGAAATTTCGCCGCAAACATTTTCGCCGTAGGAAAATTCGCCGTAAACATTTTCGCCGTAAACATTTTCGCCGTAAGACAAATTCGCCGTAAGGACATTTCGCCGTAAAAAAGAAATTTATTTAACCAAACTATCACGACTTAACCTAACCAATCGTCAATGCCGTACAGTGAGTTTCAAAGTAAGATAAGGAATTTATTTAAGAAATTTATTTAACCAAACTATCACGACTTAACCTAACCAATCGTCAATGCCGTACAGTGAGTTTCAAAGTAAGATAAGGAATTTATTTAAGAAATTTATTTAACCAAACTATCACGACTTAACCTAACCAATCGTCAATGCCGTACAGTGAGTTTCAAAGTAAGATAAGGAATTTAAAAAAAATAATCAATGGATGATTACACTGGTCAACACTCATTTTATTGCCAATCATATTAGAGTGATTTTGGGGTAACTTTGTGGTGCTGATTCCGAATATGACATCGGTTTTGCTACATTGGCTCTAATTTATGAGATAATTGGTACCCCATTGAAACACGTAAAAATGCAAAAAATCTAATGTTCAGGCGGAGCCTACTTACAAATCGCATTGAAATTGTCTCAAATCATACAAAAGTAAACACATGAAATACATAATGGCATTTTATTCGGTCTCACCATCTAGAATGTTCCGGTAGTTTCCCATATGCACGCGTTATGGTTACGTTTCCTATTAATGGAGGGTATTCATTATCTCAAGAACTAGAGCCAAATCGGAAAAACTACTTTCATTTTGGAATTCAGCAACCCCAAAATACCCTAAATTCGTACGAATTTCCTTGGCAACGAAAAATTTTTTTTTTTTTGACCTGTGTTATTTAAGAAATTTATTTAACCAAACTATCACGACTTAACCTAACCAATCGTCAATGCCGTACAGTGAGTTTCAAAGTAAGATAAGGAATTTATTTAAGAAATTTATTTAACCAAACTATCACGACTTAACCTAACCAATCGTCAATGCCGTACAGTGAGTTTCAAAGTAAGATAAGGAATTTATTTAAGAAATTTATTTAACCAAACTATCACGACTTAACCTAACCAATCGTCAATGCCGTACAGTGAGTTTCAAAGTAAGATAAGGAATTTATTTAAGAAATTTATTTAACCAAACTATCACGACTTAACCTAACCAATCGTCAATGCCGTACAGTGAGTTTCAAAGTAAGATAAGGAATTTATTTAAGAAATTTATTTAACCAAACTATCACGACTTAACCTAACCAATCGTCAATGCCGTACAGTGAGTTTCAAAGTAAGATAAGGAATTTATTTAAGAAATTTATTTAACCAAACTATCACGACTTAACCTAACCAATCGTCAATGCCGTACAGTGAGTTTCAAAGTAAGATAAGGAATTTTTTTTAAATAATCAATGGATGATATTTAAGAGATTTATTTAACCAAACTATCACGACTTAACCTAACCAATCGTCAATGCCGTACAGTGAGTTTCAAAGTAAGATAAGGAATTTATTTAAGAAATTTATTTAACCAAACTATCACGACTTAACCTAACCAATCGTCAATGCCGTACAGTGAGTTTCAAAGTAAGATAAGGAATTTATTTAAGAAATTTATTAAACCAAACTATCACGACTTAACCTAACCAATCGTCAATGCCGTACAGTGAGTTTCAAAGTAAGATAAGGAATTTATTTAAGAAATTTATTTAACCAAACTATCACGACTTAACCTAACCAATCGTCAATGCCGTACAGTGAGTTTCAAAGTAAGATAAGGAATTTATTTAAGAAATTCATTAAACCAAACTATCACGACTTAACCTAACCAATCGTCAATGCCGTACAGTGAGTTTCAAAGTAAGATAAGGAATTTATTTAAGAAATTTATTTAACCAAACTATCACGACTTAACCTAACCAATCGTCAATGCCGTACAGTGAGTTTCAAAGTAAGATAAGGAATTTTTTAAAATAATCAATGGATGATTATTTAAGAAATTTATTTAACCAAACTATCACGACTTAACCTAACCAATCGTCAATGCCGTACAGTGAGTTTCAAAGTAAGATAAGGAATTTATTTAAGAAATTTATTTAACCAAACTATCACGACTTAACCTAACCAATCGTCAATGCCGTACAGTGAGTTTCAAAGTAAGATAAGGAATTTATTTAAGAAATTTATTTAACCAAACTATCACGACTTAACCTAACCAATCGTCAATGCCGTACAGTGAGTTTCAAAGTAAGATAAGGAATTTATTTAAGAAATTTATTTAACCAAACTATCACGACTTAACCTAACCAATCGTCAATGCCGTACAGTGAGTTTCAAAGTAAGATAAGAATTTATTTAAGAAATTTATTTAACCAAACTATCACGACTTAACCTAACCAATCGTCAATGCCGTACAGTGAGTTTCAAAGTAAGATAAGGAATTTAAAAAAATAATCAATGGATGATTATTTAAGAAATTTATTTAACCAAACTATCACGACTTAACCTAACCAATCGTCAATGCCGTACAGTGAGTTTCAAAGTAAGATAAGGAATTTATTTAAGAAATTTATTTAACCAAACTATCACGACTTAACCTAACCAATCGTCAATGCCGTACAGTGAGTTTCAAAGTAAGATAAGGAATTTATTTAAGAAATTTATTTAACCAAACTATCACGACTTAACCTAACCAATCGTCAATGCCGTACAGTGAGTTTCAAAGTAAGATAAGGAATTTATTTAAGAAATTTATTTAACCAAACTATCACGACTTAACCTAACCAATCGTCAATGCCGTACAGTGAGTTTCAAAGTAAGATAAGGAATTTATTTAAGAAATTTATTTAACCAAACTATCACGACTTAACCTAACCAATCGTCAATGCCGTACAGTGAGTTTCAAAGTAAGATAAGGAATTTATTTAAGAAATTTATTTAACCAAACTATCACGACTTAACCTAACCAATCGTCAATGCCGTACAGTGAGTTTCAAAGTAAGATAAGGAATTTATTTAAGAAATTTATTTAACCAAACTATCACGACTTAACCTAACCAATCGTCAATGCCGTACAGTATAAAGAATTTTAATTGTGGTAGACTGCTCGAAGCTAGGTAGACCGCACACTTAACCAGCACCGGCTATTATAAGGGTTTAGTTAAACTTTTTTTTTAATTTTAATTTTATTTTATTTACGGCGAAATGT
>JAJOZX010003270.1:257500-412500 GCA_023014485.1 Bathynomus jamesi
TTTTTTTTTATGTCGGCAAAGTCGGAATGTACAGTCATGGCGAAAAGTCTGGAGCCGGTTTCTTCCTTATATATTTTTAATTTTGGGCAGTCGTTGTCGGTATGCATAGTGTAAATTTATATAGGTTAAAGTCCAGCCCAGTTCTAGTTCTACCGTTGGAGACGGAATGGAAGCATTTATGAAGAAACGTTTGTAATTTGTACCAGATTTATTGCCAATTCACCCACATGTGTTTGCGCAAATGATGGCGAATAAATGTCTATAAATATGTCTGACGAGCAGGAGTCGAAACATCTGCCTCTTCCTAACCAGTCGGGGGAAAACGTCGTTCGTCAGGCTTCTTCTTCTAGAAGCCCAAGGTCTGAAGCAAGTTAAAATCCTAACCAGATAATTGATAATATCTACTAAAACAAAGTGGCGTGCATGCAACAATTAGCAGTTACTGAGCATTAGTCATAGTTATACAATTTGTCAATAGATTACTTTGGATCATACTCATCAAGAGGAGGTCATTTAAGCTGATCATTACGAGATCATCCAAACATTATGTTTCCTTTCTTGTTTTGTATCTTTCTTATATTACATTCATCCTACTGAAACCTCTTTCACATACAGCTGTTGAAACTGGAAGAACTTCACAATTGACAGAAGCTTGCTAAGAACTGGAAACTTATCAGTTCTTGAAGTAGCCCTTTCCAACATTTCATTCGGTGCGAGATTTTGAGCACAAACTTTAAATTCGTACCATTCATCAAGGGCTCTTTGGATTGTTGGGTTCTGATCTTCAATATTTGAGGTTAGTGTTTGAAGTGAGCGACCAGAGCTGTTAGGTTGACACTACCAAAGTTTTTCAACCTTGTCCCGCATGATCATGTAACTATAAAAAATTGACAATGCATCTGAACACCAGTCACACTCACACCAGATCCATAAAATCTATCTTTGAAGCTTACGAGACCTTGCTCAATAAGTTTCTTCTTGTCAGTTTGATACTTCTGTGAACCTTTTTAAACTCCTGAAAGTTAAACCTTTTCAAATATTCCTTTGAGAGATGTCTTGCTCATAAATATGTCATCCAATTCACTAGCAGAATTCTTCAGTTTTTCAAAATCATTTATTGCTTTTCTTGAAAACAGCTGAATTTGGCTTAATAAATCTCACTTCTGGAAAACCAGTGACAATTTCTTGAACACTAACATGAAATCCAACAAAACTGTAACAAGGCAACAAAATGGAATGATTTTTGCTATTTCAAAATTCCTTCAGCTTTACTGTCCTCACAGCTGTTGTTGCTGGAAGTAACGTTTTACAAGTATGCCACCAAACAAGTCCAGTCAGACAAAACTGCCCTATACATCCTACTTTACTAGTAATCTACCTCACTGTATGAATTCTCTGAATGTTCAGCATTTTGTGTAATGAAACTTCTGCTACGTTCAAGCGCTTATTATTATTTTGATATTTTGGAGATCCTCCATAAAACTTGAATATTGTTATTAGTGTTGAGTTCACTTCGCTAACAGGAAACATTCTTAACTGAGCTAAGTACACTTAATTGCATTTTATGTATAATACAATAAATATTGAGTAAATGGTTAACAGCACCTGCCATTTTTGTAGCTAATCCATTTACCACGCCAATTATGGTTGCTCCATTGGTTCCGAGGCTCGCTAGCCACTTCCCACTCTTCCACTTAAAGCCAGGTTCACTGAAGTACTTGTCAACAGCTGTTAGGTGATTTTTAGCTGTACTGTTTTCCAAAGGAACAGTTTCCAAACGTGATTCTGTTAATTTACTTTCCTTTAAGTATCTGACACACAAAATTATTTTTTCGGTGACGAACTTGTTAGTGGAACCATCAAGCAACAGGCTACCAAACGAAGGTTTGAAGTATTGTGCAACATACCTCATAAATTCTCTGCGTTGTTTGTCATTAACATATTGATCTGCGACGTCAACATTTAGCTTTTTAACAAAACTGATTAAATCTTGCATATCAGTGAATGCTTATTATTTATTGCAGTACAATAAGCAGTGTCGAAAACTACCTCAAGGTGACTGAACATCACCTTGTCAAGTTTATTTTCATGATTTTCTTGGTCTCTTTGAGTTTCCATGCATTTGATATGGGGACCTGAATGATTGTGGAATTTGAATGCGTCATGTGTGTTCATATCACAAGGATTTTAAACTTTGAACATACGGAACATTGCGTAATGCCACTATCTTTGTTATATTCAAGCCATGTAAATTCTTCCTGCCATTTTAGCAAAAATTTGCGTTTTCCCAATTGACATGTTCTGTTCTTTCGAGATGTTGCTTCCTCACTAACACTCGCGGGTTTGGATGAATTAGATTCACTCTCTTTTTTTTTTTAAATTGTAAATCGATTTCTGAGACATCTTAAATATAGGCCTACATCGTACAAAGAAAACTTGTGCACCCATCACAATAGGAAAGACCCACGCGTTTGCTACTTGCTGGTCGGTGCTTTTTTCATTTACAATGTTTACTACGTAATTCCGTGCGTCAGTATCGAAAATTAAAATAGAAAGGGTTTAAAATTAATTTTGGATCCCCGAAAGTCTTACTAAAGGGTAATTAAATTTGGCTCGATAGAAAAGTTTCAAATTCGATAATGAATGAATATTTTTTAATCACTTAAACCAAACTTCCACTGAAATCTACACCTAACTCCAATTGAATGTGTTTTGGAGGCAATGTCCATATCCTCTCACTGTAGATGGAATCGCACAAGACATCGTAATGGCCAAAAGTAAAAGAATTATAGCCCTAAACTAGCTATGATAAAAACAACAACTATATTTTAAAAGAAAGAATTCCACCCTCTTGAGAGTCAGCAATATAATTTGAATGAAAGAGAAAGCTTCAAAAAATCGATATCGTAAATCAATAAATTACGACAAGTATTTTTCGTTGGTATATTTATTAAGAACTGATAGAGAGAATTCTAAACAGTACCGAAGTTCATCGGAGACTGATTTATTTATCGCCAAGAACCAAAGTTAAAGTTATCATACATCAGAAAGGAATACGTATTGAAATTTTCTAAGTTCGTTTCAAAATAAGATCAAATCTGGGGCCAGAATTATCCCCGCATCGAAATAAATTTCGACAGTCAGGATTGCCAACTCGAGTCTAATTTTTTAAATAACATTTGATGGGTAAATTTTCATCCGCTCGTCAGCCATCAAAATTCATTCGTTGGCGATGAGACGACGAGTGGATTTTTCGACTTCTGTTCATGAACAACAGAGTTAAAATAGGATACATAATGATGGTCTTCTTAAAATATACATAATTTTATAGGTATTATTTGATTAACATTTATTTATGATAGGTTAATAATGTAATATACAAAGAAAAATTAGAATTAAACACAATTTCGTAATGGAATTTCATTTGAAATAAGTTGTAATATTAATTAAATTAATTTGAATAAGAAATTACAAATCGGGAGTATTCAGAAGCTTGGAGATCCCAAATTTTCGTGTTCAGGAAGAAAAATGGCGGCAGCGTCCCATCATTTTGAAGAAGAAAGTGTCACGCGAAGCAGAACGAAATACTATTGTCAGAGATTTAGAACCGAGATCAGGCTTGGCAAAACCCCTAACTGACCTCTTTGTTTTTTATGGGGTTTTGTATATATATATATATATTTTTTTTTTTTGAGGGGAATACTAAATCACTTTTGACACCTTCCAAAAATGTTTTTCCTTCAAGAATTTAAATTTTAACTTCATTTACAATTCATTCATTCTGTATTTTATTTAATAAAAATTTTAAATCAAAGGTTAGGTTATAAAAAGTTCACTGTTTTGTCCTGGTTCTTGTAACGTGTGTGTGTGTGTGTGTGTGTTAAGTAAACCATAGCAACGAAATACACAACGTATGATTGTCCAATCATAAACTAAAAGCTACTTTTGTAAAAATAAGTAAATTGGCTTGTGAAACGTTAGTTATTCAAGTTGCTAGTTAGTATTAATAGTTACCCTAAAATTATAATAAATTTTCTGTGAACTTTTGTCTAATTGTTTACATTTATACCACTAGATGGCAGCAAGTCAAGTTAACCATAGTTGTTCAGAATGAAAGAACTCGCCCCATTATCCCTACCCATATTACTCATTATGGAATGGAATTCAAATAGTTGGCTTTATTTATAATTATTTATAATTTATAATATTTACAATTATTTATAATTTATAATATTTATAATTATTTATAATTTATAATATTTACAATTATTTATAATTTATAATATTTATAATTATTTATAATTAAGTTAATACATTTTTATTTTTCAGATCTCTGATATAAAAGTTAATATATTAAGCTCATATCCCTTTAAACCAGTGTTTCTCAACCGGATTTGCCCCACGACCGCCGTGTCAGGGTCTTAGGTCGGCGCGACCCATTATCATCCCTACAGGGTAAATAAACATACGAAGTGGGGGTTGTTTTTGTTTTTTTTTGCGCACAACTCACTACTACAGAGATAAATTGCGACCCGGGGGTCACGACCCACCGTTTGAGAAACACAGCTTTAAACTAATAGTAGTAAAAAAAAATTGAAACCAGAAAAACCCCAAACCCACTGGATTTTTAACATTATTTAAACCGGGGGTTTTCTGGGTTGGGTTTTTCATTGCCAACCTTGACAAGGACAGTTTCGTGGTCGACAAAGTTCCGGGAGGCCGAGGAAACTAAATGAAATAGTAGAGCAAATTTCACTAAGGGGTCGCCGGAAGCCTTTCAATCGAATTCTGGATTGAAATGGAAGAAAAACGGACTCGCGGGGTTTGCACTTACTGCGAGAAGGACCTTAGTAAAAAAGAAGTTGCATTGCTGGATCGCTAAACGAAAACCGGTAATTTCATAGAGAAACAAAAGTAGAGAGGATTGCGTGAGAAAATCACGAGAAGATTCTGTGAGAAAATTCCATATTTTTAATATTTGCTTTCATTTAAGGAGAAAAACAGTTTCGCCCAAAAGTGTCGCAAATCCATGGATCACTCCAGGAATTATCACTTCAATAAAGAACAGATAAATTATTCAAATTGCAATTGCAGAGCAAAATTCCTAAAATACAATATACTCAATACAGAAACAAATTAACTAAAATAATCAAATTTGCAAAATATAACTATTTATAACGATCAATTTCCCAAACATAAAGGAGACATGAAAAACATTTGGACAACCATAAACAATCTTCTCGGAAAACAAATTAAGAAAATTTCAATAGAGAAATTAAATGTTGATAATAAAGAAATTACTGATGATACTGCTATTGCAGACTCTTTAAATGCACATTTTACTTCAATAGCGGATAAGCTTCGCGCACAATTAATAAATAATGATCACTCACTTCTAGAATATATGCCACCCAGACCACTAAATTCATTTTCTTTTGTTCCTGCTACCTCTACTGAGGTCCAGAATATTATTGGTAAATTAAAAAAATACAAAAAATAACATTCATAACATTCCTGTACCCATATTGAAACTTGTTAAAGATAAGATATCTGTAATTTTGGCTAAAATTATCAATCAAAGTATTTCCAAAGGAATATTCCCGTCAATGCTAAAAACTGGTTGCATAACGCCCCTTTTTAAACGGGTGATCCTACACTAGCAACAAATTACAGGCCGGTGTGTTCATTATCTGTGTTCAGCAAAGTTTTTGAAAAAATTGTGAAAAGTAGAATGCAGCGATATTTAGAATCCTACAATTTATTATCTCCAAATCAATATGGCTTCCGTAATAATAAAACAACGGAAATGGCTATTTTAAATCTTATGGAAAATGTAAATATAGCTAAGGAGAACAAAGAAATAATGAAATCAATATTTATAGATTTGAGTAAGGCGTTTGATGTAATAGACCATAATATTCTACTTAATAAATTATATTGTTACGGCTTTAGAGGAGCAATCAGTGATTGGTTTAAAAGTTATTTGCCCAATAGATATCATTTTGTATCAGTAAATAAGGTTTGCTCAACTAAAGCGCTTGTCAAACATGGTGTGCCACAGGGACAGGGCTCAGTTCTGGGTTCTGTTATTTTTATTATATATAAATGACCTTCCACGTTCACCTGATATACTGAATTTCATAATGTTTGCAGACGATACAACTGTCTCTTTTTCTTGCAAAGATGTTAATACAGCTAAGAATATATTTCATTCAGAATTCATCAGTGTAATGAAATGGTTGACCACCAATAAACTCTTCCTAAATACCAGTAAAACAAATTTCATGATTTTTACTAGTAAAAGAAATGTATATCTTGATGAACTTAATGTTAATGAAATCGCCTTAAAGGAGTGTACTGTAACAAAATTTCTTGGTGTAATGCTAGAAAAGAATTTGCAATGGAGTGATCATGTAAATTATATCGCGAAAAAGATTTCGAGGAGCGTTGCTATAATGTTTAAACTTAGAAATGTAGTCCCTAAACAAGTTTTATTGACTCTTTATCATACTCTTGTTCTTCCTTATATAACATACTGCACCCTTGTTTGGGGAAACTCCGCTAACAACGCATTAAATGGTATCTTTGTCATCCAAAAACGAGCAATAAGGTTATTATCTGATGCTGATTTCCTTGATCACTCTAGTGCATTATTTAAAGAGCTAAACCTACTAAAGCTCAACGATATAACCAAACTGGCACATTTTATTTTTATTTACGAGTGTAAGAACAAAATCATTAATTTGCAATGGGTAAATAGATATTTTGTAACTCATCAAGAAATCCACTCGTATCAGACCAGAAATAGATCAAAGCTCGTTAACCTCAATTTAGATTGTCTTCATCTCAAAAACTACCCATTTTCATTGGATTGAAACTATGGAATGACTCGCATGCCGATATAAAAAATATTGTGAATGTAAATTTGTTTAAAACAAAGTTGAAATCTCGATTAATAATGGCATACTAACAAAAATCTAGGATTAATGTCCACTAATATTGTTTAATATTGTCCAATAATATTGTTTAATATTGTAATACATGTTTTAACTATTAATAATACTTATTTACTTACTTATTTATTTATTATTATTAATTTATAACAACTAGCTGCTTATTTTTAATTAGAGCCCAGTAAAGCCTAAAGCTTAAGGGCCAAATTAAATAAAATAAATAGTCGAGCTTCACAATTATTCATGTCATTGTAAATTGAAAAAAAAATATATATTTATTTTATTATTATTAATAAAGGTTATTCTATCTATCTATCTATCTATCTATCTATCTATCTATGACAGAAAAAAGGTGGACAGCGTTGGTGAAGGGTGAAAGGTTCTCGGCACTCATGATTTAAAGTTTAATCGTGTCCGAACATTCCAAATGAAAGATATCGTAACTCGTTTGAATCGATGTCGCGTCGTTGCGGCATTGTGGTGAAAACCAAAAAGGAAGCCCCCACATAACATTAGGCACATTTCCGATTTAAGTTCGTTGTTAAAACTATACTTTTTCAGTGAAAATGTAATAAAAATATGAAATCAGTCTTTCTTTCACTGGTTTTTTAAGATATTTATAGTATATATATATAGTCTCGTGCTTTGGCGCCTTGCTTTTGATAAATATTAATATATAAAGTCTGATTAGTATATGAAAAAAATAGAGATTAACTCAAAAACTTTTGAATTTTTCTGTCCAACTTCCAGAACAATTTTCTTTTTATTATTTTATTGAGTAAAACCCAAAAATTACTCAAAAATTTTTCTAGGACAAGTTTTGGTCTCAATTCCTTAATTTTTCGTTGATTTGGTCCAATTTTTAATTTTTTAGGGGGGACGGGAGGGGGAGGGGAAGAATTCTCTCTCTCTCTCTCTCTCTCTCCTCTCTCTCTCTCTCTATATATATATATATATATATATATATATATAGATATATATATCGTTTCAACTGGCATAGTGCCTCCTCGCGCGCAAAGTATAGAATTGATTATCAGAGTGCCGAGATAAAAGTTTAATGAGGGCACATACCTTTCGCGGCTCACCTCTCCTCCATACCTTAGCTGCCCCCAAACCCCTCTTTCAATATGACTAACCACACCTGTCCTTGCAGGTAAGGATGGTAGGAGCAATGCCCGCTGTCGCCGTAAGGCAACAAAGGAAGCACATACGGCATGAAGAACACAAGCAAAGACCCAGTACATTAACCATCGATCAGGCACAACAGCAACCAGGTAAGGGGAGCCACGGCGAGGGGAATCATTCTAAAGGGAGTCGTAAGGATCTCCTCTGAGGGTAATCTTACTCCGGCCTTATAAAACATTCAACGTGGCATTCGTAATAATTCAAAGGAGAGTTTTATTGACAAATTCTTTTCGAACCTACAGCGTCGCTTCCTTCTCCCTCACTAAAACCAATATAACAATCGATGCCATATATTATATATATATATATATATATATCGGCTATTGATTGGTGGCGCGGAAAACGCAGTTTAATAATAAACAGGAACACCAGAGAAAATACAAACATCCTTCAAGGTTTAATAGTACCAACGTTTCGGAATGCACTAATTCCATCTTCAGGGCTAAAACAATAAAATTCCAAATCACATACAAAATACAAATTGCTTAATAACAATTTAAAATAAACTTAAAAAATTATAAAAAGTAGCTAAGAAAATGTAAAACATTAAAACTAAAAGGTAAATAAATGTGAAGTTAAAAAGTTAAAACTGAAATGTAAATAAAATAAACTAGTACCTTAACCAAACATAGCAGATCTATCGATGATTCGTCAGAATTTAGGTCTGGTTTTAGTTTATAAATAAACAAAGACTCCATAATTTTAAGCTTAAGGTCAGAGCTTCCGGCAGCAAGTACGGTGAAATTAGACTGTGAAATTGGGTGGTTATTGTTGTGCGAGTGATTACGTATGAGAGAATTAGGTGGTTTGCCAAGGGGTAAATTTGTACGGACCGATTTACCGAGATGTTCGTAAATACGAGATTTTAAATGTCTTTTAGTTTTACCTATATATGACCCCATACAGTGGTCACACTTGTATTGATAAACTATAGATGACTTAAGAAGTGTAGGAATAACATCCTTGTATTTAAATAAATGGTAAATCGATTTAGACGGGGTGAATATAATTTTTATACACAGTTGTGGGTAGAATTCCTTGAGCAATTTTAAAAGTTTGTTTCTAATGTTAAACTTGAGGTTCCCATATAGGGCAAAGTGAAATACAGGATATCTTTGGGGACTGTAATTAAGTCTCTAGTTGTAGGGCTTATTAGTCTATTTAAGGTTCTGCCTATTGTAGTCTCCACCAGTCTAGAAGGGAAATTATTCTTGGCAAGGAGTTTTCGGATGAAATCTAGTTCATCGTGTAGTTTGAAGTAATCTGAACAGATATTGAAAGTTCTATTGGTCAGAGTCGAGATTAAATTTCGTTTGAAACCTAAAGGGATAAAGGAAGAAAGTTCGTAGTAAGATTGGTGAATGTCGGCTTTCGGTAACGGAAGTTTCAAAAGAGGAATTAGTTTTTATTATCTTAATGTCCAAAAAGGACAGAGAGCTATTAGATTCAACTTCTGAAGTAAATTGAATGTTAGGGTGCTTAGAATTAAGGTAATTACGAAACAAAGGGATATGGTCTGGTGATTTAAACAGGAGAAAAGTGTCATCAATATACCTTCTATAAAAAACCGGTTTAAAGTTGGAAGGACACTCATTCAACCATTTGACTTCATGATGACACAGAAACGCGTTAGCTAAGGTGGGACCAAGAGGCAGACCCATTTGAACACCTTCAGTCTGTTTAAAATATTCACCGTTGAATATAAATATAAGGTCTTCCACGGAAAATTTTAGTAGTTCTTTCATTTGGCCTCTATTAAAACCCTGCACAGTATCAGTATTATTAAAAGATTGTCAATACATATATCAATAGTTTCTGCAACAGGCACATTGGTAAATAAAGATTTTACATCGAAGCTAGCCATTGTGTAAGAATTATTATTTAATGAGGTAATTTCTCTAACGAAAGAAAAGAATCCCGTGCTGTATACAAATTATAAGTTATAGGTGATAGTATAGGAACCAAGAATTTTGAAAGGTTATAACTAAAAGTTCCTAGAGCCGATAAAATTGGCCTAAGCGGACAATTAGGTTTGTGTATTTTAGGGAGTCCATACATAATGCCTGGGCTGGATCCAGAACAAATAATTTAGCAAAAACCGTGTCTGAGATTATATTATTAGATTTAAGTTTTCTAAGATACCTATTAATTTTATCTTCCTGTTTTAAAATTAAAGCAAAAATGTCACCAGTTACTTTAGTAAATCTAGTTGCATCATTTAAAATATCTAACATTTTATCGACATAAACATTCCTGTCCAAAAGAACAACGCCATTGCCTTTGTCTGGTCTTGTAACCACCAATGACTTGTCCAAAGACAGATTTCTTAGACTTTGAAACTCTTCCACCTCCATATTAGATCTATTGCCATAAGGGTTAAAAGCATAAAATTAAGTAAAAGCTAAATTACGTAAATTATTAGATAAAAAGTTAAAACCTTTACTATGTGGGTCAAAGAATGAATGTTTAAAAAGGTCCTTAAAAATAACTCAAAGTTGAGGAAATAATTGTAAAAATTAAGTTTCTTTGGAGTAAAAGAGAATTTCAGGCCTTTACAAAGGGCAGATTTTTGAATATCACTGAGAACTTTGGAAGAATAATTAAAGATGAGATCATTAGCTGCTAGATTATTACTCGTATTATATCCTAATTTTTGGAGTTTCCTGTTCTGAACAAAATTCACCCTTGCAATACATTTCAAATTGCCCGTCTGAATGACACCAGAGACTTAAAATCACAAGTAGACCGATTAAGATCCCGATTACATTCATTACTGAACCTTTTCTTAAATTTAATTTCTGCATCTAGTAATTGTTTTTGACAGTTCCTATAGGTTTCACTTTTTTGTAAATGAAAGTTACTAAGTTTGAACCTCAAAAATCCAGGAATCAAACCCTGGTTTCTGCAGCAAGTAAGGAACCGCAAATCACACTGAAGTTTTCTAGCCTTGTAGTCAAGTTTTTCAAGTCTTCTATACATGTGCAATGCTGGTCTTCCATAGCGTTTGGTGATTATATCGGCTATTGATTTGCGGTTCCTTACTTGCTGCAGAAACCAGGGTTTGATTCCTGGCTTTTTGAGGTTCAAACTTAGTAACTTTCATTTACAAAAAAGTGAAACCTATAGGAACTGTCAAAAACAATTACTAGATGCAGAAATTAAATTTAAGAAAAGGCTCAGTAATGAATGTAATCGGGATCTTAATCGGTCTACTTGTGATTTTAAGTCTCTGGTGTCTGGTATAGATTCAACACATCTTTGAACGTCATTCAGACGGGCAATTTGAAATGTATTGCAAGGGTGAATTTTGTTCAGAACAGGAAACTCCAAAAATTAGGATATAATACGAGTAATAATCTAGCAGCTAATGATCTCATCTTTAATTATTCTTCCCAAAGTTCTCAGTGATATTCAAAAATCTGCCCTTTGTAAAGGCCTGAAATTCTCTCTTACTCCAAAGAAACTTAATTTTTACAATTATTTCCTCAACTTTGAGTTATTTTTTAAGGACCTTTTTAAACATTCATTCTTTGACCCACATAGTAAAGGTTTTAACTTTTTATCTAATAATTTACGTAATTTAGCTTTTACTTCATTTTATGCTTTTAACCCTTATGGCAATAGATCTAATATGGAGGGGAAGAGTTTCAAAGTCTAAGAAATCTGTCTTTGGACAAGTCATTGGTGGTTACAAGACCAGACAAAGGCAATGGCGTTGTTCTTTTGGACAGGAATGTTTATGTCGATAAAATGTTAGATATTTTTGATGCAACTAGATTTACTAAAGTAACTGGTGACATTTTTGCTTTAATTTTAAAACAGGAAGATAAAATTAATAGGTATCTTAGAAAACTTAAATCTAATAATATAATCTCAGACACGGTTTTTGCTAAATTATTTGTTTCTGGATCCAGCCCAGGCATTATGTATGGACTCCCTAAAATACACAAACCTAATTGTCCGCTTAGGCCAATTTTATCGGCTCTAGGAACTTTTAGTTATAACCTTTCAAAATTCTTGGTTCCTATACTATCACCTATAACTTATAATTTGTATACAGCACGGGATTCTTTTTCTTTCGTTAGAGAAATTACCTCATTAAATAATAATTCTTACACAATGGCTAGCTTCGATGTAAAATCTTTATTTACCAATGTGCCTGTTGCAGAAACTATTGATATATGTATTGACAATCTTTTTAATAATACTGATACTGTGCAGGGTTTTAATAGAGGCCAAATGAAAGAACTACTAAAATTTTCCGTGGAAGACCTTATATTTATATTCAACGGTGAATATTTTAAACAGACTGAAGGTGTTCAAATGGGTCTGCCTCTTGGTCCCACCTTAGCTAACGCGTTTCTGTGTCATCATGAAGTCAAATGGTTGAATGAGTGTCCTTCCAACTTTAAACCGGTTTTTTATAGAAGGTATATTGATGACACTTTTCTCCTGTTTAAATCACCAGACCATATCCCTTTGTTTCGTAATTACCTTAATTCTAAGCACCCTAACATTCAATTTACTTCAGAAGTTGAATCTAATAGCTCTCTGTCCTTTTTGGACATTAAGATAATAAAAACTAATTCCTCTTTTGAAACTTCCGTTTACCGAAAGCCGACATTCACCAATCTTACTACGAACTTTTCTTCCTTTATCCCTTTAGGTTTCAAACGAAATTTAATCTCGACTCTGACCAATAGAGCTTTCAATATCTGTTCAGATTACTTCAAACTACACGATGAACTAGATTTCATCCGAAAACTCCTTGCCAAGAATAATTTCCCTTCTAGACTGGTGGAGACTACAATAGGCAGAACCTTAAATAGACTAATAAGCCCTACAACTAGAGACTTAATTACAGTCCCCAAGATATCCTGTATTTCACTTTGCCCTATATGGGAACCTCAAGTTTTAACATTAGAAACAAACTTTTAAAATTGCTCAAGGAATTCTACCCACAACTGTGTATAAAAATTATATTCACCCCGTCTAAATCGATTTACCATTTATTTAAATACAAGGATGTTATTCCTACACTTCTTAAGTCTCTATAGTTTATCAATACAAGTGTGACCACTGTATGGGTCATATATAGGTAAAACTAAAAGACATTTAAAATCTCGTATTTACGAACATCTCGGTAAATCGGTCCGTACAAATTTACCCCTTGGCAAACCACCTAATTCTCTCATACGTAATCACTCGCACAACAATAACCACCCAATTTCACAGTCTAATTTCACCGTACTTGCTGCCGGAAGCTCTGACCTTAAGCTTAAAATTATGGAGTCTTTGTTTATTTATAAACTAAACCAGACCTAAATTCTGACGAATCATCGATAGATCTGCTATGTTTTGGTTAAGGTACTAGTTTATTTTATTTACATTTCAGTTTTTAACTTTTAACTTCACATTTATTTACCTTTTAGTTTTAATGTTTTACATTTTCTTAGCTACTTTTTATAATTTTTTAAGTTTATTTTAAATTGTTATTAAGCAATTTGTATTTTGTATGTGATTTGGAATTTTATTGTTTTAGCCCTGAAGATGGAATTAGTGCATTCCGAAACGTTGGTACTATTAACCTTGAAGGATGTTTGTATTTTCTCTGGTGTTCCTGTTTTTATTATATATATATATATATATATATATCGTAAAGAACGACGCTTGTATAGGAGATATTCCGCCAAGACGAGAAAGAGAAAACAACAAATGAAAAAATGAAGTACCACCTGGAATCGAACCCGGGATCTTCCGATTGCCGGTCAGACGCGATAACCACTACACCATGGACTTCACTCTTCCAAATGCCGTAATTCCTCTACATACTCGCAGAAACCAATGCCCCAAGGGGGCACCTCCGCATGCCGTAACATTATATACATTCAACTGCAAGAACACGCAGTATAAATAACGTAAAGAACGACGCTTGTATAGGAGATATTCCGCGCAAGACGAGAAAGAGAAAACAACAAATGAAAAAATGAAGTACCACCTGGGAATCGAACCCGGGATCTTCCGATTGCCGGTCAGACGCGATAACCACTACACCATGGACTTCACTCTTCCAAATGCCGTAATTCCTCTACATACTCGCAGAAACCAATGCCCCAAGGGCACCTCCCGCATGCCGTAACATTATATACATTCAACTGCAAAGAACACGCAGTATAAATAACGTAAAGAACGACGCTTGTATAGGAGATATTCCGCGCAAGACGAGAAAGAGAAAACAACAAATGAAAAATGAAGTACCACCTGGGAATCGAACCCGGGATCTTCGATTGCCGGTCAGACGCGATAACCACTACACCATGGACTTCACTCTTCCAAATGCCGTAATTCCTCTACATACTCTCGCAGAAACCAATGCCCCAGGGGGCACCTCCCGCATGCCGTAACATTATATACATTCAACTGCAAAGAACACGCAGTATAAATAACGTAAAGAACGACGCTTGTATAGGAGATATTCCGCGCAAGACGAGAAAGAGAAACAACAAATGAAAAAATGAAGTACCACCTGGGAATCGAACCCGGGATCTTCCGATTGCCGGTCAGACGCGATAACCACTACACCATGGACTTCACTCTTCCAAATGCCGTAATTCCTCTACATACTCGCAGAAACCAATGCCCCAAGGGGGCAATCGGAAGATCCCGGGTTCGATTCCCAGGTGGTACTTCATTTTTTCATTTGTTGTTTTCTCTTTCTCGTCTTGCGCGGAATATCTCCTATACAAGCGTCGTTCTTTACGTTATTTATACTGCGTGTTCTTTGCAGTTGAATGTATATAATGTTACGGCATGCGGGAGGTGCCCCCTTGGGGCATTGGTTTCTGCGAGTATGTAGAGGAATTACGGCATTTGGAAGAGTGAAGTCCATGGTGTAGTGGTTATCGCGTCTGACCGGCAATCGGAAGATCCCGGGTTCGATTCCCAGGTGGTACTTCATTTTTTCATTTGTTGTTTTCTCTTTCTCGTCTTGCGCGGAATATCTCCTATACAAGCGTCGTTCTTTACGTTATTTATACTGCGTGTTCTTTGCAGTTGAATGTATATAATGTTACGGCATGCGGGAGGTGCCCCCTTGGGGCATTGGTTTCTGCGAGTATGTAGAGGAATTACGGCATTTGGAAGAGTGAAGTCCATGGTGTAGTGGTTATCGCGTCTGACCGGCAATCGGAAGATCCCGGGTTCGATTCCCAGGTGGTACTTCATTTTTTCATTTGTTGTTTTCTCTTTCTCGTCTTGCGCGGAATATCTCCTATACAAGCGTCGTTCTTTACGTTATTTATACTGCGTGTTCTTTGCAGTTGAATGTATATAATGTTACGGCATGCGGGAGGTGCCCCCTTGGGGCATTGGTTTCTGCGAGTATGTAGAGGAATTACGGCATTTGGAAGAGTGAAGTCCATGGTGTAGTGGTTATCGCGTCTGACCGGCAATCGGAAGATCCCGGGTTCGATTCCCAGGTGGTACTTCATTTTTTCATTTGTTGTTTTCTCTTTCTCGTCTTGCGCGGAATATCTCCTATACAAGCGTCGTTCTTTACGTTATTTATACTGCGTGTTCTTTGCAGTTGAATGTATATATAATATATATATATGTGTGTGTGTGTGTGTGTGTGTGTGTGTAAGAGCTAGAGAAAACACCCGCATTTTTTATGCTGTATTTCCTAATATCATTAATGGAGTGATATAATTTACTAAGTCGATATTTGGATACACATAATATTGAGAACATCTTCTATTTATATATGGTGATACTGGTTTTTCGTTTTGTAGGATAAATAAAAATATGGCGCTTGGGAAAGCTGTTACTGACTGTGAATGGGGCATCATAGTAGGAGTCCATTTGGTTGGTGTCTCAATATTAAAAACCGCGTAATTACTCCCGTATCTCGAGGAACAGTCCTCGAGGTTAGGAATACAGTAGACTCTTGAAAATTCGGCACTTCAAAATCCGGCATACTCCAAAATCCGACATATTTTGAAATCATTAATTTTAAAATCATAAATGAAAATAATAACGAGTCACGCTGCTTCAGAGACTAATGAATCCATTTGTGAGCGGAAATCATTGCATAAACCTAAATTAGATCAATTTGATAAAGTTTTATACGAGTGGTTTGCTTTAAAAAGATCAGAAGGTGTTGTTATTCCTGGGCTCATTCTGTCAACGTAGCAACAACAATGTTTTTAGACTAAATTTAGAATACAATTTTCAAATAAATAAAGTTCCTTAATTACGTTTAATTGACAATGATGTTCTATAACGCATTACTGACCCATTGGCTCTTATAACTACGATCTTTGAATTAATAAAACAATAAGTTCATGTTCATTTTTTGTTTACCCTGTACTTTAGTATTATTATAAAATGACCTCTCGAAAACACGGCATATTTTAAAATCCGGCACGTACAAAATCCCGAAAGGTACCGGATTCTACAGAGTTTACTGTACATGGAAGGAAATTTACAAAAAATACATCAAATAAACAATAATACGGGTGCAAAGCAACGCTGACAGAATGTGACAGAAGAACCTTATTACGAGCTGTGAAGCATTAAACCAAAGAGTGATGCACCAAAACTTTGTTTAGAACTTAACAATTGTGCGCAAAGTGTATCATTCAAACGGTGTTATGGAAACTATAGCGAAAACCCTCATAACTCCAACCAGCGCAAAAGTTTGGATGAAATTGGAGTTGGAGAGAATACTGTAATGGGAACATTACTGTTCTTATGTGATGTAATTTTTGCCATTTCTCTCCATTTATTCGTAACCTTGGGGACTATTCCTCGAAATGTTGGGACACTCACGCGACTTTTAATACTGAGACACCAACCAAATGGTCTCTTACTATCATACTCCTTTTACAGTCAGGGACATCTTTTCTAACAGCCATTTTTTTTCATTTATTCTAACTGGAAATACCAATATGAGCGTGTTAAAATAGAAGATCTTCTCAATATTATTTGCATTCACATATCAACTTAGTAAAGTATATAACGCCAATAACGATATCAGAAAAAAAAGCATCGAAAATGCGAGTGTTTGAATTATTTTGTCCAACCCCTATATAACTCGTGTGTGTGTGTATATATAATTTCAGTACTCCCTTTAAGTACTTATTACTCCCCCCCCCCCCCCCCCCGGACCGCCGAGAGGGCGGAGTAGCCGGGTTAAATCCCCGGGGCCCGGAAAGAGGGGGATAAAATCTAAACATATTAATAAAGTAATTGATTAAATAACAGGAAATATAATTAATGAACATACATTTCATAGAGATTATCATACCGTATGTTTTGAATAGTGACTTGGACATATAATCAGTTTGCTTGTTATCTACACAAAAAACATTCATAATAAAATACTGAGTAAACAGAGGGTCCCATATACCAATCCTTCCCCGGGGCCCGTGGCAACTCTCGCCGGCCCTGTTCCCCTCTCTCTCTCTCTCTCTCTCTCTCTCTCTCCATTAATTTATGGAAGTTTCTCTCGTGGCCGCTTTAATTAAGTGTGAACGAAATCCACTACGACTTTCGTGGTTCTTTTACGAAACTTTTTCATTTAACGTTGAACGCTCAACAAAGATTTAAAACAGAACGTTCAAATATTTCATTAATAGTTATTACGCTGTCGGCCCTTCATAAATAGAACCGTTATACTACTGGGTGTCCATAAATTATCTTTACAAATTCAATCGAAATTTAATTGAATGTGAAGATAATTTATGAATACCCTGTATATATTGCTTAAAGTTCACACGTTACATGTCGATACGTGCTTTGTTACACGTTTACTGTATTATACGGAAGAGAATTGAATATATATATATTATATATATATATATATATATATATATATAAGCTGCTTGCATGAAGGAGGTATAATGCATCCAAATCCCCAGATGCGAACAAGTTTAGACTCGTTACATGTATCAAAGACCCACTTTGCAAAGACTACTACTTTCCCAAGATCACTTTCCAGAGACTATTTCCCCAAAACTACTTTTTGACACTATCTAGAAACTTCTTCATCTTTAACAGAAGGATTATTTACAGTTTTATCAAACTTTCAACATTTCTGTAAAGATCGTACGGCAACAAGAAGGCGTATCTCGTCATGCCCAAAAACAACAGAATGTATATTCGTAATACGAGTGAATATCCAAACCGCTAACCATCCTTTCGAGGTTTATATAAATCAATAATACTGAACGGTGAAACGTAAAGGGGTTTTGTAACTGCGATTTAAATATTACCACTCCCCAAATTGAGCCAAAACTAATTTAAACATCGATAATTCATGGATTCGACTACATACATTAGTTTCAGTCATCATCATCATCATCATCAAGCTTCATACTTTTTTTCTCTCTTTTCTTATTCTCTCTTTACTTGCATGTCTGTAGTTTGCATGGTATGACAGTGTTTCTTTGAGTTAAGACTGTGTTTGCATGGTTTGTAAGCGTTCTTGTTTTACTTCTTTTCATCTTTCACCCCTTTCCTATTCTCTTCGACTATTTTTCCGACTTGTCGGCAGTGGCTGACGGATGATGATGGCGAGTCTTTCTCTCTCTTTTTCTGAATGAATGTTAACCCACGAATGATAGGTTTTGCTACTTAATTAACCCCTTATTCTCTTCTTTTAACCCTCTACTCTCTTCTTTCTCTCTGGCTAACCTTAGAGTGGATCTTAGGGTCTTTGTAAGCCTTAGCTTCTGTAGATCTGTAGATCATCAAGCTGAGCTTAAAAGTGGAAGAAACGTTGTATGGTATCTTTCTCTCTCTCTCTCATATATATATATATATATTATATATATATATATATATATATATATATATATATATATATATATATATATATATGGTCAGCGTCGTCACCTTCTACTCTTCTACTAAGAGACGCTGGTTCGAATCTTGCTGTGAATATTTTTGTGCATTATGGAAAATCGTGCGTGTTCACGCATGATATTATATATATATATATATATATATATATATATATATATATGTATATATATATATATATATATACACGTGTCACTTTCGTGAAATAATTTTTCATATATATATATATATATATATATATATATATATATATATTAGGAACGTGTATTACAAAATTAATTAGACTAATAACGCTGAATTGCAGACATAATTTCATTTTTATCTGAATGCAGCGAGTAGTAATTGCGCGAAAAACGGTTGGTTAAAAAATTACCTGTGTCGAAAGATTTCACAAAAACTAAACTACAATCAACCATTGTGTAGCTCTTTGACTGTTTTCTGCGCAATGTATGAAAAGGAGAGTTAAAAGGTACGGTGTGCCATATATACCTTTGGTATACCTTTGGTTAGCTTTCGCCCGAATTGTTCATTCTGACGAAGGTCACGCTTTTCACTCCACCTTAGACCTACAGTTTAACGTGGAATCCGAACCACGCCCCATCAGCAGCCCAGCGTCTTAACCACTAGGCCACCTAGGGTACCAATTTATCTACCAACCACTTTCTTTATTGTGTGGAAGGATGAACAGCTGGGTTTTGCTGCGCGCCGGCTGCCGTCGGGTCTCGAACCCGAGGCCGATGGATTCGTAGTCAGCGACGCTAACTACTACACCACCGAGGCGCATTATATATATATATATATATATATATATATACAGGGTGTCCCAAAAAAACTATATACTCTTTATAGCATCATATATTTTATAATTTAAAAAAACCCAAACAATATATTGTTATAGCAATTGCCAATGAAAGGTAAATTAGTAATCTAAGTGATCAAAATGTTATAGCGAGTTGTTTGCATATAAAATTTAATTAACTACGCTAAGTGCTCAAAATGTTCTCCGGCGGCATGAATGCACTTTTGAATGCGTCGACTAACTGATTCGCAGACATGGACTAATGTGGATGCTGTGATGGTCCCGCACTTTTCCCTAATTGCATCCTTAAGGTGTTCGAGTGTTGCGGGTCTTGTACCATAAACTGCATCCTTCAGGTAGCCCCACAAGTAAAAATCAAGTGAGTCAAGTCCGGTGAACGTGGAGGATACTCAACGCTTCCTCTTCGTCCTATCCAACGGTTAGGCAACGTTTCATCGAGGTACCTTCTGACATCACAATGATAATGAGGGGGGGCTCCATTTTGTTGAAAGTAAAAGTCGTCGTTTCCAAACAACTTCCGAACTGCAGGTATAATTTCTGTCCGCAGCATGTCGAGATATGCGGCACCGGTAACTGTCCCATTAAAGAAAAATGGTCCAACCAAACCCCTGGATGATAAACCACACCATGCTGTTAATCCTGGTAAATTAACATGTTTATCCACATAAACGTGTGGATTATCAAGTGACCAGTACCTGCAGTTGTGTCGATTTACTGTGCCATTCAGCTTGAAGGTAGATTCATCAGACCACACGATTTTGTTGTATTGAAAGTGCATTCATGCCGCCGGAGAACATTTTGAGCACTTGGCGTAGTTAATTAAATTTTATATGCAAACAACTCGCTATAACATTTTGATCACTTAGATTACTAATTTACTTTTCATTGGCAATTGCTATACAATATATTGTTTGGTTTTTTTTAAATTATAAAATATATGATGCTATAAAGAGTATATAGTTTTTTTTGGGACACCCTATATATAGGGTGATCCAGAGAAATGGGACCCAAAAGAAACCCCTTTAACTCTTAAAGTATAAGTCCTTTTATAAAATCATACGCATCATTCGAAAGAGGATAGTTACAAGTTTGTACAGGATTGTATAGGTTTTGACAATACAAGACAAGATAAGATACAAAACAAAATAAAAGTGTTAGTTAAAACTAACCCTTCAAGATGACTGCATGGACTGTGGAACAGCTGCGTTTCATAACTGAGCAATATTATGAGCATGGAAGAAGTGTAGTTTCAGCTCACAGATCTTTCAAGACAAATTTTCAGATGTCAAAATCACCTTCTAAGAAAGTAATCCGTCGTGTGTCAGAAATTTTACCCTAACTGACAGCATTGGAAAAAGAAAAACCAACTGGAAGAGTGCGCACAGCAAGGATAGACGAGATCATTAACAGAACTCATGAAATTGTACAGGATAATCCTAACATAAGCATCAGACGTGCTTCTCAGCTGTTAGGAGTTGGATATGGAACAACACACCGTATATTCAAGCAAAATTTAATGCTCTTTCCATATAAAATTCAAACAGTGCAACAACTAAACGATGGAGATTTCGCACGAAGACGACAATTCTGTCAATGGATCCAACAGAAGGTAAATGACACCACCAATTTCTGACACACCGACGGATTACTTTCTTAGAAGGAGATTTTGACATCTGAAAATTTGTCTTGAAAGATCTTTGAGCTGAAACTACACTTCTTCCATGCTCATAATATTGCTCAGTTATGAAACGCAGCTGTTCCACAGTCCATGCAGTCATCTTGAAGGGTTAGTTTTAACTAACACTTTTATTTTGTTTTGTATCTTATCTTGTCTTGTATTGTCAAAACCTATACAATCCTGTACAAACTTGTAACTATCCTCTTTCGAATGATGCGTATGATTTTATAAAAGGACTTATACTTTAAGAGTTACAGGGGTTTCTTTTGGGTCCCATTTCTCTGGATCACGACAAAAACAAGCTAATGAGTTAACTTATGATAAACAACTTGGAATGAAAGGTTACGTTAGGTTAAAGTAGGTTAAGTTGGTTAGGTTAGATTTTACAGTTGTTGTCCATCAACATTCGTATTTACTGAAGTTTTTAAAGGTATTCAATGATGTGAAAACTGTTTCCAGATGCTTGGTACTTCCACACCCAAAGAGAGATACAAGAGGTTCCCTTCTTATATCAGAGCCTATACCCTCCAAACACTATTTCGTCCAATTTCGAAATATTTTCTTAAGGGTAAAATGCCTATCCAGTGGCGCTAAACAAGGGTATGGTACTGGGCATTAGATCGAACCAGGGAATCAAAGGGTATTGACATCCTTTGAAAGACGTCTTTATATCCTTACTGGTTTGCAATAGAGTCGATTAAAAAATTCGTCTATACAGTACATGGTTCATATGTATATATATATATATATATATATATATATATATATATATATATATATATATATACAGGGTGTCCGAGAATTATCTGTACAATTTTTGGCTGTTATTAAAAGTCAATCATGAAGTGTAGAAATTCCAGTGTTATCCCATTTTACAGAGAATCTCATTAAGTTTTTTCTGATACCAAGTTTTGACAAGTTTTTTAGAAATTCCAGTGTGTCCGAACATTATCTGTACAATTTCATCTTTTAATAAAATTCTTGATAACACACGTAAAATTCTTAAACAAGATTATTTAGAATCTGTATTTTCAAAAGTTTCTTTTATTAAAGTAACGTTACAAACATTCGATATATGCACAATTAGTGATTCGCAAAACATCCAATCGATACTCCAAATGTTGCCATGTACGCTGCAGCATATCCACATCAATTCGCTCAATAGCAGCTGTGATTCTTGCTTTTAAATCATCAATGTCTGTCACCCGCGTACATTTCTAAAAAACTTGTCAAAACTTGGTATCAGAAAGAACTTAATGAGATTCTCTGTAAAATGGGACAATGGAATTTCTACACTTCATGGTTGACTTTTAATAACAGCCAAAAATTGTACAGATAATTCTCGGACACCCTGTATATATATAAATACACAGTGGCGCTTATAAGTATTCATACAGAGAAATATTTCAGTTATATTCGTCCTTATCTTTTGTACCATGCATACGATAGTTATCAGTTTACCTTTCGTTTGGAAAATTTTAACAAAAAAAACATTAGTTTAACTCCAACCTATAATGTAAAACATGAAAGAATTTCAGTTAAAATGCAAAAGTTTTCGTACATTTACTTACAAAATTATGTAATACTTTGTGTGTGTCCACCTTTTGCTTGAATCACTTCCCTGATTCGTTTTGGATATTTTTTTACAAGGTTTCGACATTCTCAGTAGAAATTTTAGCCCATTTTTCTTGCCATTCATTCAGATTCGGAGGGTTTATCGTGCGGACAGCATTTTTTCCAAATAAAAAACATAAATTCTCGATTACATTTGAGATCTAGGCTTTGAATGGGCCGCTCGAGAAGCTTGAAATTCTTTCGTTGAATCCATTTTATGGTGTTCTTACTTTTATGTTTTGGATCATTATCTTCTTGTTGCAGTACTCAGTTGCGACCCATTCGAAACTCCCGAACTGAAGGTAATACATTTTCTTCTAAAATTTCCTGATATTTCTTTGAATTTAAGATTCCATTGATGACAACAAGCTTTCCTAGACCAGAAGCATTAAACTCACTAAAGCATCTCCAAAGAAGTAAACTACCAGCACCATGTTTAACCGTAGAAAGGATGTTTTTTTCCCACGAATGCAGTATTTGATTTTCGCGAAACATACCGTTGCTCGTTGTTCCTGAATAATTCAATTTTGGTCTCTTCTCTCCGGAGAATTTTCTTCCAGAATGTAAAGGTTTTCTTCTTGCAACGCTTCCATGCAGACAATTCTTTCTCAATGTACGACGTACAGTAAAGGGATGGACATCGATCTTAGCCAGCGTGGCAAATATCTACAATCACTCGTGGGTGCGCAGCAGCCATTCTTTCAATCAGTTTAACTGTACGTCCTGAAATCTTGCAAGGTCGTTCACACCTTTGTAGAGTTTTGATTGTTCCAAAGCCTTTCCATTTCTTTACAACTGCAACAACCATCGTAGTTGGAATTCGAAATTCTTCTCCTATCTTCCAATAACTCTTTCCAGACTCGTGTGTAACAATAACAGACCTCTTAAGATCCGTAGACAGCTCTTTACCACGACGACCCATTGCTTACTTAATGGCTTGTACAGTCATCCGTCTTCTATGAAGATTCGTAGATACAATTCTAGAATTCAGAATTGCTAATAGTCTGTAATCAATAAACAGCCAATTACTGATAAAAAATTTAAATTCTTCAAGCCTAAGATGGACATACAAAGTATTAAATAATTTAAATACCCAAAAAGAAACATTGAAGTCATTGAAGCAAAACGTGGATACACAAAGTATTAAATAATTTTGTAAGTAAAATGTACGAAAACTTCTGTATTTTAACTTTTTTTTCAATTTTCCTTAAATTTGTTGACTCTTACATTTTATGTTGAGGTTAAACTAATTTTCTTATTTGTTAAATTTTCCAAATAAATAATAAACTTTTGATAACTATCGCATGCATGGCACAAAAGATAAGGACGAATATAAATGAAATATTTCTTTGTATGAATGCAGTTGCCGTCTCTTCTCCTATACTGTAAAGCTGAACTCTTCGCTCAGACTTTCGCCTCCAACTCAACTCTGGACGATTCCGGTGCTGTTTCTCCATATACTCCTGCCTCTGACTTAATTATATCTGAAATTAGAATCTCTTCTAAATGTGTTTATTCCGCCCTATCTGGGCTGAACGCTAGGAAGGCGTACGGTCCTGATGGTATCCCCCTGTTGTTCTCAAGAACTGTGCTTCCGTGCTGACACCCTGCCTAGGCAAACTCTTTAAAATGTCTTGTTTTTCATCTGGTACTTTTCCTTTCTGCTAGAAGTTCGCCTTCATTCAGCCTGTCCCAAAGAAGGGTGACCACTCTCAATCCTCCAACTATCGTCCAATTGTTTTGATTTCTTGCCCTTGTAAAGTTTTTAAATCTATCCTTAATAGGAAGATTCTTAAACACCTCTCTTCGCACAATCTTCTTTCAGATCGTCAGTTATAGGTTCCGCGAGGGACGCTCTACTAACGATCCTCTCGCATATCTCTCTGACTCTTGTTCATCCTCCTTTCGGAAGACATACCAAACGCTTTTGATAGAGTCTGGCACAAATCTTTAATTTCCAAACTGCCCAATCTATAGCAGCGATTGTATATGGCCACTGTTTTTCTCCTAAAGCTGTTAATAGTGGTATTTCCTCAGGGTTCTGTCCTGTCACCCACTCTTTTCCTTTATTTATCAGTGATCTATTAAGTCGCACCTTCCTGTCCTATCCACTCCTATGCCTATGATTCCACCCTTCGCTTCTTTACCCGCTTCACAAAGCATTCCTCTCGACAGTCACTCCACGATTCGCGTAGGGCAGTTATGGTGCACCTGATCTGTGATCGTGGGTGGCTCAACTCACACAGCCCTACTTGACCGGGTGGAATCAAAAGCTATTCGTCTCATCAATTCCCCGCCTCTTACTGACTGTCTTCAGTCCCTCTCTCTTTGCCGCAATGTTGCCTCTCTCTTTGTTATCGCTATTATAACACTGCTCTTTGAACTCTCTAACTGCATGCCTCCTCCTTTAAGGAAAGCACGCAGTACCAGAATTTCGACACATTTTCATTCCTTTTCTGCCTAACTCTCTAACGCAAGAGTTAATCGGGTATTTTAAATCTTTTATCTACTCAACCGGTCAACTCTGGAACAATCTTCCCCAATCCATCCTTCCCCACTGTCCCCTGTCTATGACATTTAATCTTTCAAACGCATAGTGTTCAGGCATCTCGAAAACTTTGGACCTTGATTTGGGCGTCTTTTTTTCCTCTACGAGAAGGGGGGCCGTTTTTGCAGGCACCGCCCTTGGCCTCTCCTTCCCGCATATATATATATATATATATATATATATATATATATATATATATAAACTTTGATTGCATTTGCCGCAACAATATAAAATCATCCAAACCCGCAAGGAAAAGAACTAAAACAGTGCTTAAAAAAGCTAATTAATTTTCGGCCTGTCACAACCAAGCTCTTTTCAAAGCCATAACTAGTTAAAATGCCCAACAAGGTTAAAAACTTCCATCCTACGGAAGAGCTGAAGTATAAATGACTGTGTTAAGGCATAATCACGGACAAAGAGATGGTGGCTGTCATACGTCTGGCAGTTGACGAAGGCGCAAAATTTTTTTTCCAGATTTCAAACATTCAAGGTGAGAAATCTTTAAGTAAAAATCAGTCCTGTACATCTGGCAGCCGGTCACGACCCAAAATTGCCCTAAAATATTTAAAAATGTTAAAAATAAAGCTATCCATGGTATAGGCAGCTTAATATTTGAAATGGTGTTTTCTCCTAAAATATAAAATACCTCATATATTTGTTTCTGTTCCTGATCCCTGACCTTCAAAATAGGTTGAGAATCCTGAAAGTTAAAAATATGATTATGAAGTTCCCTATGCTGAACCAAGCTACTCTAAGTATTACCAAATCTCAGGTCACGTTTGTGGGAATTAATCTTTCTCTGAAAATCAATTGTCTCCCCGATGTATTTTTGAGGGCAGCCTTCACATGGGATTTCATAAAGTACGCCAGAATTGTTGGAGGCTTTTGAAATAGGATGACGGATGAACGAAGACAATTTATTTGGCACAGCGGAGACCAACTTAATCCGCTGTGGCAAAAGTGAGGAAAGCCCTTTGTTAACCTCAAAAGGCACTTTCAGGAATAAAACGTCTTTATCCAGATTCCTAATTTTAGGAGAGAAGAAAGATCTAGCGGCGAAATAAGCTTTATCAATAAACAAATTGGAATAACCCAAACCTCTAAATATACTTTTAATATGTAAAACTTCATCAAGATAAATGGGGTCACAAATTTTGGGTCTCTTTTTGAGAGCTTTCAGGGTTTTTGACCCCATTTATCTTGATGATGAAGTTTTACATATTAAAAGTATATTTAGAGGTTCGGGTTATTCCAATTTGTTTATTGATAAAGCTTATTTCGCCGCTAGATCTTTCTTCTCTCCTAAAATTAGGAATCTGGATAAAGACGTTTTATTCCTGAAAGTGCCTTTTGAGGTTAACAAAGGGCTTTCCTCACTTTTGCCACAGCGGATTAAGTTGGTCTCCGCTGTGCCAAATAAATTGTCTTCGTTCATCCGTCATCCTATTTCAAAAGCCTCCAACAATTCTGGCGTACTTTATGAAATCCCATGTGAAGGCCGCCCTCAAAAATACATCGGACACACAATTGATTTTCAGAGAAGGATTAATTCCCACAAACGTGACCTGAGATTGGGTAATACTTATAGTAGCTTGGTTCAGCATAGGGAACTTCATAATCATATTTTTAACTTTCAGGATTCTAAACCTATTTTGAAGGTCAGGGACCAGGAACAGAGACAAATATACGAGGCATTTTATAGTTTAGGAGAAAACACCATTTCAAATATTAAGCTGTCCTATAGTATGGATAGCTTTATTTTTAACATTTTAAAATATTTTAGGGCAATTTCAGGTCGTGACCGGCTGTCAGATGATATAGGACTGATTTTTGCCTTCGTCAACTGCCAGACGTATGACAGCCACCATCTCTTTGTCCGTGATTATGCCTTCATACAGTCATTTATACTTCAGCTCTTCCGCAGAATGGAAGTTTTTAACCTTGTTGGGCATTTTAACTAGTTTATGGCTTTGAAAAGGGCTTGGTTGTGACCAGCCGAAATTAATTAGCCTTTTCAAACATTGTTTTAGTTATTTTCCTTGCGGGTTTGGGTGATATATATATATATATATATATATATATATATATATATATATATATATATATATATATATACATACAGGTCGTCGATAAGTGAGTGGCGATTCTATGTCAGTTAGCATAGTGTACTAATAGCTTTGATATCTAATAAATGTCTATGAAATCCAAATTTTTAATTTGCAGTAATTCATGTTTATTTCTGTTTGTTCTGGTTTTTCATTGTTTTATTTTTATTTCTAATTATTGGCGTTGCAATGGCTGAGGTAGACGCACGTGTTGATAAAATTTGTGATCAAAGTCCCTACACATATGAAGCACGGATATTAGCAGCAACATGGTGGCATGAATCTTGAAAAACCAAGCATTGCATGAAGGTAGTACGCGAAAGGTTTGAACAAAGATTTAATGATGTGCCGCCAAAGGGCAAAATTATTAGAAAAATGGGAACACAAATTATTCACAACTGGGATGATAATTGATAAAAAACGCCGTGGTCGCCCCAAAGCAAGAGCAAGATTGGAAGATGATGTTCAAATGTCAATTCGACAATCGCCAACCAAAAGTATTCGTAGGCATGCATCTGCATTAAATGTTCCGAAATCAACACTGCATGATTTGATGAAAAAAGACTTGCATTTTAAAGCTTTCCGCCCAACCTCCGTTCAGTTTTTATCGCCACAAGATAAAATTGTCAGAGTTAATGCTTGTCAACAAATTCTTGAAGCTTTTCAAAGTAAAGCCGAGAGAGATCGTACGTTCTTCAGTGATGAATGTGCCCTTTATGGCGATGCCAAAATAAAATTTTCATTTTTTTGGTCGAAAGAAAATCCTCATTATTATGATCAAGTAAAACAGTATCCCCCTCGAATCATGATATGGTGTGCAATATCAGCGCATTGTTTAATTGGTCCATTTGTGTGCACTGGTCGAATTACTTCAGGAAGTTATATCGACATGTTGGAGAACAGATTTCTACCCGCTTTAAGAAATACGAATATTCGCAACCCTATTTTTCAGCAAGATGGTGCTCCAGGACACACCGCTTTTGCTGCGCGTGAGTTCCTAAACAGAAATTTTCCTGGCAGATGGATCGGAAAGTATGGTCCTGTACCTTGGCCTCCGCGGAGTCCGGACTTGACTACCCCGGATAATACCGTCTGGGGAATCCTCAAGATGCAGATTAATGGCCGTGAAAATCAAAGTGAATCTGATCTGACAAAATCGCAGAAGTTGTGTTAAGTGACATCAATGAGGATAAAGAACTTTTACAAAAAATGTCAGACAGGACATGGAGACGCATACAGCTTGCTGTTCGTGTAAATGGCGATCAGGTTGATCCCTATGACAATTAATTATCGAATTAATTGTAAGTTTACTAATAATAAAATTCCTTCTAATAAAATTTTTATTATCCTTTATCTTTTATTTATAAATTGTTCCCGAATCGCCACTCACTTATCGGACGACCTATATATGTGCGCGTATGTAGGAGAATTACGACTTCTGATCGAGTGAGGACCATGGTGTAGTGGTTATCATATCTGACCGGCAATCGGACGATCCCGGGTTCGATTCCCGGGTGGTTACCTCATTTTTTCATTTGTTCGTTCTCCCTCCTCATCTTACGCGGAATATTCTTCTATACAAGCGTCGTTCTTTACGTTAATTATACTGCGTGTTCTTTGCAGTTGAAATGTGTATATACAGGGCGTCCCAAAAAAATGTATACACACTTTAAATAATTATAAAGGCAGTGTTTATTAAAATACATTTCATTTTCAAAATGTAATAGAATCTACAGACATTATTTAATTGTTTTGTCAACGCCTGTTTTCAAACTGACGTCCGTTCTGGTCCAGGCACTGCTGATAACGCGAAGCAATGGAATCGCAAACATCACGAAACATTTCGTTTGGTATTTGTATGCATTCTCGTTCAATGGCTGCTCTCAATTCAGCGACTGTTGCAGGTTTTATAGCGTAGACTTTGTCTTTTAAGTATCCCCATAAAAAAAAGTCTAGTGGTGTGAGGTCTGGTGAACGCGGAGGGTATTCTACGAAACCCCTTCGTCCAATCCACATCCACATCGTGCCAAGTACCACTCGCAATACTCCACTCTTCGGTCCGGATCATCTTCATTAATAGCATGGACTAATCTTGGAATGTAACTTTTCCATTGACAGCGCTTCAAAATGCGTTGGACAGACGATTCTGAAATTCCTACCTCACGACTCGCTTGCCGCACAGATTTTTTTGGACTTTGGTGATACGTTTCCAGTACTCTTTCTTGCTTTGTAGGGCTTGTCGATGTCCGTGGTCTTCCGGAACGCTTCTTGTGGACATTCTGAACAGTTCCATCGGCTTCAAACTTATCTCTAATTCGAGTGATGGTGAGTCGCGTTGGTGGATCTGTTTGAAACTCCCTCCTAAACTGTCTTTGCACTTCAACTGCGTTTTCACACTTCCAGTAGCATTTTAGAATGAATTTCCTTTGTTCAAAGCTTAGTCTGACTGCCATTATTAATTCTAATGGGTTTAACTTGGAAAGAAAGAAACATCAATTGAGCTATCAGCTGTTAAAGTGTGTATACATTTTTTTGGGACGCCCTGTATATGTGCGGTATGCGGGAGGTGCCCCCCTCGGGGCATTGGTTTCTGCGAGTATGTAGGAGAATTACGACTTCTGATCGAATGAGGACCATGGTGTAGTGGTTATCATATCTGACCGGCAATCGGAAGATCCGGGGTTCGATTCCCGGGTGGTTACCTCATTTTTTCATTTGTTCGTTCTCCCTCCTCATCTTGCGCGGAATATTTTTCTATACAAGCGTCGTTCTTTACGTTAATTATACTTATACTGCGTGTTCTTTGCAGTTGAAATGTGTGTATATATATATATATACACACACACACAGTATATATATATATATATATGCGCAGAGGATTATCGTTTTTAAATACGGATTGTGACCTCGAGTCATTTGATGGTTGTCATAACGCATGCATTATCAGCAATACCTTTTTACATGACATGAATATGGTATTCATATCACTCATATTGATAATAACTCGCGTTAATATTATTAAGCAGTTTATCGTTATCTTTATAAGATAAGATAATAATATCAATGATTCATATGGAGAATTCAACGGTTAAAAGAAACTAAAATTTGTTTTTTACCACAAGTGATCTGTTGACAATTTCATTGAAAAAAATCGTCTAGAAATCTAAAAATCTAAAAATCATAAAATATTACTTATTGGTAACTGTAACTAATTAGTATTTCAGGGTTTTTAGAAACCTTACGTTTGGAGAACTTTTTTTTCCTTGCGAAAGTGTAGAAAAGATCGCTTTGTAACACTCGAGTAATCGAGTAGTTATGAATGACAGTATGAGGCGTTATTGACCCGTAACTGCGGGCTCATACTGCATTACAAAGCGCTCTACAAAGTGTCCGAAATACATTTATTTATGGAACCATATCGTAAATGTTCAAAATGTTTCTCATTTACTTCAAAACACGTTACTGTAATTAGTTAATTGACGAAAATGAGTAATGATATTCTCTCTGGGTTGAAGCTTTTCTTTCGGACACCGTGTTCCATCGATCACCCGCGGGAAAACAAATGAATTTTAACATTTTTCGAATAGATTACTCTGGTTTTTAACTTCCCACTTATCAGTTAACGAATATTATACTTTTTATGAGATACATATAAATGCTTTCACTACACATAATATGGATCCCATTAATTGATAAACTACTGGTAAGAATCAATATACATTAGTGTAATAACATAGTTTTACGTAGGTTTTATTTTTTTTACATACTGTGGTAACGAGGTCCGGTGCTAGTATGTTCGAGAAACTGATACAATGAGAAAACGGACATAACCAACTAACTTTTTAAAAAAAAAACTGCAAATAGTTCTTATGTCTGTCTGTTTGATATGTTAACTGTAGGATATTTCAACACACACACACACAACACATATATATATATATATATATATATATATTCGACCAGTCAAGTCTGGAACAACCTCCCTCAATCCATCTTTTCCTCTGTCTAGCACCTCCAATCTTTTAAACGCAGAGTGTCCAGGCATCTCGAAAACTCTGACCTTGATTTTTGCTCGCTTCTTCCTCTATGGGGGTGGGGGGGGGTGGGGGGACGTTTTTGTGGGCATTCGCTCTCCTCCTCCCCTCCTTCTGCATAAAGAATTTATAGTGTATATATATAATATATATATATATATATATACAGGGTGGGCGGAAAGTAGCTCCCTATTTTGGATTGGTAAAAAAATACGTATATTATCCATTTATTTCAGAAGAAATAATATGAAAAGGTAGGCATACATGGTAGGTTTTCTCTGAAATTCAATGTGGGCTCCAACTCTTTCCACCAGCTTCTGGAGCCGCCAGGAATGGCGTCCACTGACTTTAGCAGGAACTCCGGCGGGATGGAGGACATGACTTCCCGAATTCGGTCCTCCAGTTCTTCCAATGTCCTCGGTTTGGTGCGGTAGACTTCTTCCTTTACCCACCCCCAAAGAAAGAAGTCGCACGGTGTCAAGTCGGGGCTCCTGCCTGGCCATTGATGTGGACCACGACGACCCATCCAACGCCCAGGGAAGTGGGCATCCAGCCACTCACGGACAACAAGAGCGAAGTGCGGAGGGGCGCCATCTTGCATAAATATCAGATCGTCGATGTTCTCCCATGTGCTGACAACCGGCCAGACCTCGTTTCGCAACATAGGAAGGTACCGCTCAGCATTCATGGTGTTGCGCAGAAGGAACGGGCCCACAACCTGATCTGAGGTCATACCACACCACACCGTTACACTGAACCAATTCTGCCGTTTTTCAGCGGTAACCGTGCGACTTCTTTCTTTGGGGGTGGGTAAAGGAAGAAGTCTACCGCACCAAACTGAGGACATTGGAAGAACTGGAGGACCGAATTCGGGAAGTCATGTCCTCCATCCCGCCGGAGTTCCTGCTAAAGTCAGTGGACGCCATTCCTGGGCGGCTCCAGAAGCTGGTGGAAAGAGTTGGAGCCCACATTGAATTTTAGAGAAAACCTACTATGTATGCCTACCTTTCATATTATTTCTTCTGAAATAAATGGATAATATACGTATTTTTTTACCAATCCAAAATAGGGAGCTACTTTCCGCCCACCCTGTATAATGCGCCTCGGTGTTGTAGTGGTTAGCGTCGCTGAGTACGAATCCATCAGCCTCGGGATCGAGACCCGGTGACAGCAGGCAGCGTACAGTTGTTCACCCTTCAACACAATAAAGAAATTGGTTGGTAGATAAATGGGTACCCTGGGTAGCCTAGTGGTTAAGACGCTGGGCTGCTGGCGGAGCGTGGTTCGGATTCCACGTTAAACTGTAGGTCTAAGGTGGAGTAACAAGCGTAACCTTCATCAGAATGAACAATTCGGACGGAAGCAAAACCAGGGGCCAAGGTTATATGCGTTTTAGAGAGTTGGATAGATAATTAATTGGTTTCAAACTGTTATAATATTTTTTTTTTAATATTTGCAAAAAATCCAAGATATTAAAGATTTCCTAAAGGCACTCAAATATACGCTGCCAAGCCTTAGTGCATTAAAAAAAAAACATGTCGGTGAACTACGTGCGAGTATTAGAATGGCAGCTAACACGCATCAGAATGTTACCAACAAACGTAGAATATTTTCAGCATGAGGAAAACACATTTTTCCTATTTTTATAAAAGCAATTGACAAATCAAGCGGAAAACCTGAGCTTCGCTCCGTTTCCCTAAAAAGAATGTATACTGCTTTTTTGAACTTAAAATTAAATTTCTTATATATTTGGCGAATCTAAATAGTAACGGGGGAAAGCAATGAAAGAGAATTTATTTGTAATGTATTCAAAGAAAAATATTTTTTATATATTTTTGTAAAAATAATCTCACTACGACTGGATCCTATTTTAGTAGTGCACAAATGATTTCCTTTTGTCTCTATATTAACAATTAATTCCTCAGCCTATTATTTTTGGTTATAATTTTGTCTTTCGTAAACTTTTCCCGACTTGCTAAATTTGTGACTGTAAATATTTTCTATTTAGGTCTATTTTTGGAGTCCTAACGATCTCTTGCAGTTAATCAGCGGGTCTTAGTATGAGCGTAATTCGATGTGTAACGCGAGTATAATTGGTTACGAGTAGTGAGCCAGTAGTTACGACTGATACGTTGTTGAGACGTAACTACTTACTGGTGGAAAGGCGCGGGGCTGGGAATCCCTCGTCCACTTCATTACGCTAATTTAAGCAATTTAGGGGGTTACCTTTGTGCTTGGTGGAAGAGATTAAATTTTACATTGTCTCTGCCATATGACCTTAGACCTTACGGAAAAGGTCAAACAGCAGAAAAACAGGCTAAATTTAGGCGAACCAATATTCAATTTTTTCTAAAATACAAATACCTAATTGATACCACTGTATCATTTCTGTTATACTGGATCTGCTGAGTATGTAGATGGGTGGGAGTATCCTTATCCCGCCCGCGTTCAAGCTTCGTAGCGGTATGTTTTGTTTCCAATTCTACGTTAATAATATAATCAGTGGGGAGGGCACAGCGCTCAATCCAACTAATGTGGTCCATTGCTCTATTATTATTACCAGCAACATCGGTATTCGAACTCCTGACCTCTGTGTCTTCACTTCACTTACAGGGACATGGTGTTACCCACTGAGCTACGGACGCTAACGATTCTACGTTAAACTGTTGATTACAACCGCCATACTTTTGCCAAGGCGTTGAATACCAAAGCTAGTATTATACCAGTATTTGACATCCTACGTGGATTAAGCAAGTTTAAGACGCCTTATGCATGTCAAACACCTGTATATTCTTTATAGGTAATTTTGGCTAAAATTGCTGGCTTACATTTACCTGATCTTGATAAGACAAAAGATTCAAGATCTTTGGTAAGTTGCCTTAATGAATTGCGTGCGTCGTCCAATTTTGTTGTTCGTTGTTTTATAACATATTATAACATAGTTTTGAGTGAATCAAATAAGGAGTTACTCCGCGAGACAAATTTTCAATGAGCATCCTAACCACGACCGAAATAAAGCACTGTAGAGCACTTGTTGGCAAAGTTAAGGTCTACAGGTATCACTGTAAGACGCCTTGGTAGTGGGCAGCCACGATCTGCTCGCACTGTAGGAAACATTAATGTTGTCGGTGAGCTGATCTGCGGCCAAGTAAATGTACCAGGTATCAGCGTAAGCGGCCGACGACTTTCCATTGTTGAAGGTATTTTATAACGATCTGCGCAGCCAATATCAAAACTCGATCTCAGCTTAAAGGCGCTCAAGGATGCATAAACTAACAGTAGAAATGAAGAAAACACGATTGAACGGATGTAAAAGGCTTGTCGAGACATTTTTGCACCAAAGTACTCTGTCAACAAATTTAGTTTTTCGATGTGAAACGTTTTATCTCGGAAAAAATTCCAAAACACTCGGAATGACCATGTTTACCTCAGTATGGACAAGAAAGCCGGAATACTTCACTTTTGAGGGAGAGGTTACATTTCAACCTCTGTGATGGTTGCCTTTGCCATTTCTTTTGTCGCCAAATCTGAGCCCATATTCGTGGACAGATACGTGAAAATCAATTCAAAATGTTACTGTATGTTTCCGGCAGTGAAGATCAGATGTTAGACTTTACTTTTGTAAGATGGAGCAATAGCACACCGTCCCATTGATTTTCTTGCGGGCAAATTGCGCAGACTTCACTGAACCTAATCTTTGGCACCAAACACCCTAGATTTGAATAGAGTTGATTTTTTGGTTGGATGGGAACTCCCCCTCTCCCCCGAAGTTGCAATTTCCCGTGGCACAGAGGCTACAAGCTGTTGTTAAATTCAAACCTTGTCACAACCAATAACAGCCAATCAGCATACAACTCTAACTGCAAAACGAAAGAGGAACAACTTTCTCTACAAAAAGGTCATCAGCAGTAGCGAACTTTTTTATGTATTCTTGAAAATTTTTGATATTTCGTATTTCTCTGCAAATATTTTTCAAAAAAATAATATACCAACTTAAAACTACATAAATTATCTATACAAATATCTAAGTCTCGTTAACATTATATATACACTGTGTATACACACAACACACACACACACACACACACACACACACACGAGGTTTATTCAAAAGGTATCCGGACTGATGCGATTATAGACAGAATATGGTACTTACAGGTTTTGGAGCTTAATCTCTCTCAAAGTACGCTTCTTCTGAAGCCACACACTTTGTCCAACGATCCTGCCACTGTTGAAAACATTTTTCGAAAGCACTTTTCGGAATAGCCAAAATCTGCTCCGTCGAATTTCTTTTAATGGTCTCAACATCATCGAATCGGTGTCCTTTCAGGGTTTGTCATTTGAGCTTCGGAAACAAAAAAAAAAGTCGCATGAAGCCAAATCCGGCGAATATGGAAGCTGCTTTACTTGGGGGGGGGGGGGGGGGGGGGGGGGGGTAGCGTTTATGGCCGAAAAATTGCTGGCCAAGTTGCGACGAGTGAGATGGCGCGTTATTGTGATGAAGCATTCAGTCTCCGGACTCCCACTTCTGCGGCCGTTTCTCCGAACTGCTTCACGTAGACGTCTCAAAACTTCAATGTAAAATTCCTTGTTGACCGTTTGTCCCTGTGGAGTATATTCATGGTACACAACACTTTCACCTTCAACACGTTGCTCGGTACTCTCCGACATCGTAAGAAATCGCCGCGAAAAAAAACACGTTTAACTTTATCGGCTCACCACAGTGGAGTGACGCTACACAATGCAGTGCAACCCTATCAGTCAACTTGTCTCAACATGCAGAGACATGTTTAGCACAGTCACAACTCCAAACGTGGCCTTGTTCTAAAAATAAATACCCTGTCCGGATACTTTTGAACAGACCTCGTGTGTGTGTGTGTGTGTGTGTGTGTGTGTGTGTGTATTCTATAATTCATACTAGATTGAACGCATGTTTCGTTTACCACATGCTATATGCGGTATATTTCCCGGACAGACACAGTGCTTGTATTTCAAATCTAAAAAGAAGGAAATGTAAACAAAATTAATTCTTAAAAACACTATCAATAAAAAAACAGAAGCAAGAACTAACAACCAAAACTAAAGAAAAAAGCAACGAAATGCGAAGAGAGAGAGAGAGAGAGAGAGAGAGAGAGAGAGAGAGAGAGAGAGAGAGAGAGAGAGAGAGAGACCACAAAAAAAAGAGGGTTTTAACGTTATTTCCCAATTACTGTATCGAAAACAAATTAAAAGCAATGATACTGATATTGTATAAGCAGTTAAGCACGTACAATTCCGAAAAAAGTTCGCATAGAAATAATTTCTAAAAATCATCATGAATTAACTGTCAATATTTACATTTTGCTTCTAAAATTTTGTCAATGTCATGAAGGAAATAAAATACTGAAAAGAAAAAATATTATATTAACAATTAGTAATTTTTTGTTTTAAAATGTTTTCTAGACGAACTTTTTTCCGAGACTATAGATACGTACGTACATAGAAAGTACAATGACTAATTCAAGACCAGGACAAAATGTCAATAAATTCCTTTCCCTACAACAACAAAACTAAAGCGATAAAAACACAAAGAAATAAAAGTAGTACATGAAAGTACACGAATAATTCAAAACCAACGATAGACATTACTAAACTTGCACCAATTCCTTTTCCAACAACACAAAACCAGAGAGAAAAAGATACAAAAATATAAAGAATTAGCCGAGGAAAGTAATTCCTTTATACACTCTAATAATTATGAGCATTGCTACACACACATCCAACCTTTTAATAGTGCTATTTGTACCTCCGGATTACTCCTCTGGTAAAGCCAAAGGCCACCTTATACGCTTTTACATGGCCTTTATTTAGCCCTAACTCGGCCCAAGCCCGCCCAAGCTCGGGTCTCCCTCGGCCATTTTAATCATGAAATTGAAGAACATTGCGGGTTTATGCTCGGCTAATCTCTAATTATAAATAGAAATTTTATTTATTTTAACTTTCATTATTAATTAAAAACAATTATTTAATTCTATATTAATTAATTAACAATAATTGTACTTCAATTATCATAATTATATACACTGTTACATTATTATATATATATATATATATATATATATATAATATATATATATATTACACACCTTTCAAATGTTCCGTGCGATGATCCCTCATTTCACGAAGGTCAAGCTTGTCACTCCTCCTCTCGAGTTGGCCTGGTGAAGTAGTGAGTGGTTTCTTGTACTCTCACTCACATGAAGCCCGGCTCACCGGAGATTGTTCTGAGCCAAGCGTTAGATTGTTCTGAGTCATATATATAATATATATATATATATATATATATATATATATATATATATATATATAGAGAGAGAGAGAGAGAGAGAAGAGAGAGAGAGAGAGAGAGAGAGAGAGCAGACTTTTTGGTGACCTAGAACTGGTTTTATAGACGTAGGCTTTTGTTGTTAAAGATATTAATATGTCAAAAATATCTAACAACCCATCACACCATTATCTAAACTTTATTAGTCGTAAAATATTTAGTTTTAACATTTTCAAAGTTTTTTTTTCCGTCTTAAATTGTGTTCAAAGTATGGCAATTCATTTTGTCTTTAAAAAAAAAAATTCTCTTAAGAAAAATGCAAACATTAATTTCAAACAGAAAATCAATTTGTAAAAGATATAAAGAGATAGATTAATATCAATACAGATAAATAGTTGATTATATATATATATATATATATTCTATATATATATATATATATATATATATATATAAACTTTGGAAGTCAATTTTCTTTTGAATACAATGGCCAATAATGATATTAAAAGTCTGTATTTATGACAGAGGCCGCCAACTGTCATAAAACGAAATCGAAATTTGAACTTTATTAAATATTTAAGATATTTATTGGAACCTACTGATATTTTATGGCATATTATTGTATAAAGATAAGCGCAAAAATAATTGTAACGATATGTATCTTTAAATATATAAGATAATAAAAAAATTATTATATTATACTTCAGACACTCGATATAATATATATAATATATATATATATATACAGAGGGAATAGAGTTCATACAAATGGCTTTGTGGTAGTATCGCTATCTACGAATCCACCGGTCTCGGGTTCGATTTCCGGCGATAGCGGGTGGCGTGCGACTAATCACCACGTTCGTTCTTCCATACAATCAAAAAATGGTCGGTAGATAAATGTATACCCTAGGTAGGCCACTAGTTAAGACGCTGGGTTGCTGCTGATCGGGAGGTTGTGAGATCGAGACCGGGAAAGGAGTTTGTAATTTCGGACCACCCGTGGTGGGTCGGTGGTGCGGATTCCACGTTGGGCTGTAGGTCTAAGGTCGGGCGATAGATTTGATTTTCGTCAGAATGAACGATTCGGGTGGAAGCAAAACCGAGGAAGTTATGAAAGTAATAAACGAGAGAATTAATTATTCATTTATGAAATTAAGAGAGAAGAAAGGCGAAAATAATTGGATTTTAACGCGACAAAATATAAACTAAATGACTGAAATGATCTGTAGAGTCAATCATGAAGAGTCAAATACGAACGGAAGACAACCTTTGACCGAACGTGGCAATCAGTTTAAATAAAAACGGTCTCTCGCTATACAATTCATTAGATTTTGGAGGATACGTAATCATACTGAAGAATTAAGCGACTGGTTAAGCGATGCATTTTATTCCTTCAGCTTTACTGCACACACACACACACACACACACCTATTATATTCAGCAAAACTAAGTGCGGTATGAGAGGCAAACATATAAGAAGCCGAACATCTGGGTAACGTAACATCCTGAGCGCTTTATCGTACAACAGATCGAAAGTTTTCTCCGCATTGTTATTATAACTCACACACCAATGGAATAGGGCGCTTTTGGGGGCATTCGCCCTTGGCTCCTCCTTCCTCCATAAAAAACCCAGCTGATGACAATATATACAAACGCAAAAAAAGTTTGAAATAATTTTTTTTTTAATCAATCACCAGTAAAATATTAAAATTTTATTAATAACATAATTTGATTTGTCACGGAAATTATGGTTTTCTTTCTCAAGATCGTGGTTTAAGCAACACCATAAAAGATGGATGATCTAAGTACTGAAATTCCTGTACCCGAATAATTGGAACACCATTTAATTAATTTAAACACATGTGCGTGTCTAAACTGTTTTGGGAAGAAATACATTCGTTTGTTCTATCCATCTTGAACATATTATGCTTTTCCGCAGAATTATCACAGAGATCTAATGAGCAATCAAGCCCTTTATTTGATGGGTTGAATAACTCAAGAAAGCCAGCGTGGCTTATTACAATAAAAGTACATTTGTTTTTCTGTGAATAAATGTACGCAAATATGAATGTCCTCAAATTAATTTTTATTATTGGTTAGTAGCAATAAATTGTTTAATTCAACCTTCAAATGTAATTTTCATTATGGGTTTACGTAGACCCGACACTAGCTTTCTAGGGTTACGCAATATCATCGGCATAAAGCGAGTTCTTTATCCTAATTTTATCAACAGAACATCCAACTTTGGCATTGTTAAATGAATTAGACAGATGGTCAACATACACATCAAGGGTGGATCTAGGCATTTCAGTAAGTGAGGGGGGGGGGTTCCATTACCAAAAGGGCACCCCTTAAAATGAAAAGGATACAGCACTAAGAATTTTTTCTTAAAGTAGCCCACCAATGAGCGAGTGTAAAATTAATTGTATTGTTTTATTAGATCTGTCTCATTCAAATATAATACAAAATAAAAATCTAATTTGGGTGCAACAGTTATCACAGAAAAATTTTCAAATAATTACAAATGTCTTGCCAGTTAAGAGAACTTATAAGAACAAGATGAAGATAAAATTAGTGATATGGCTGCACCAGTAGTACTAAGGGCACCTATGAAAACCATTACAACTACAAATTTGGAAGTACACTGTATGGATAAAGACTCAAAATAGAATTTGAATAAAATAAAATAACCATGATCTATTTACAAAAACAAACTTTGTTTTCAGAGGCATACACGTCATTCAAATAGGGCACTTGCGAGAAATTGAGGGGGGGGGGGCAGACGTCGCCGGCCCCCGCCCCCCTAGATCCGCCTATACACATTAAACAGTGGAGGTGACAGTAAAGACCCTTGGTGTACTACACTTTAAGATTAAATGTAAATGTTTGATATAGGATATCCAATTTACAGTATATCAGGAACACTCCTTGATATCAGTTTGTTGAGCAACATATCATGATTAACCTTATCAGAAGCCTCACTCATATAAAAAAAAAGTTATACATTATATCCCTAAATTGTTTTCAGTGAAAATACTTGCAAGTAACTTCTTTCAGTATACATAAATTTTTCTTGGGCTAGCCTCGAGTGGCCTTTCTTGGGCTAGCCTGGAGTGTTTCCTTCTTGGGCTAGCCTGGAGTGTTTCCTTCTTGGGCTAGCCTGAAATAGATTTTAGGGTCTTTGTAGCCCGTAACTCTGTAATTTTGTGAAACCAAACTGATTGGGGAATTACCATTAATAATAATTAATGAATCAAATAGTAAAAATTTCTTGAACAGTTTAAGCAAAAAAATTTGACAACGGGGAGTGGTCTGTAGTTACATCTGAACAATATATATATATATATATAATATATATATATATATATATATATATATATATATATATATATATATATATATATATATATATATACATATATACATACTGTGTATATATATATTCTTAATAATTAACTAGAACATATAATGTCGGACTTTCATTTGGAAGCTCCCTCGGAAGACAGCCTTCCTGGCTGCTCCCCAGGGTGAGGTGAAAGACTCCAACGCTATATAATGTCGTGACAAACAAACTTATAGGCTCAGTGGGAATATAACTATAGAACAGCATTACAGATAACAACATTATCAATATACAGGTTCGTTGCACATTTGTTGTAATACTGAAACTAGGATAATAATAATAATAATTATAATTTTTATTGGTAAAAATAAATATTAGAATACTACAATTTACAATATTACAATAATTTTTTTATGTAAAATATTTACTTATTTCTACCTGCGTAATTTGGCCCTTAAGCTTTGGGCTTTACTGTGGTCTTAAATTAATTATAAGATAAAAGCATTTCATATATACAGTATATAGGTACTTACGACATTATATTTAGCGAACTGTGCACGAGAGCGTGAATGAACACTCCTTAAATACGATAAGTGCCTCCGAAGTGCGGTTGTTTACTGAATCTCCCTGAAACATTTACGAGCATTAGGTAATTGTCTCTTTCTTTCACGGATAAATGAAAACGATTTTGCGTGAATTTTTAGAACGAATTCACTACTCGCACAAAAGTAGAAAGTTTTCTGAAAAGAACATACTTAAGGGAAATGATTCATGAAGGATGAGGGGAATTAGGAGGTGATCCGTTCATGAGAGGCGAGGGGAATTTAAAGGTGCTCCATCCACGAAGGATGAAGGGAATTGGAAAGTGATTCGTCCACGGAGGATGAGGGGAATTGGGAAGTGATCCATCCACGAGAGGCAAGAGGAATTTAAAGGTGCTACATCCTCGAAGGATGAGAGGAATCGGGAAATGATTCTCGAAGGATGAGGGGAATTGGGAGATGATCCACGAAGGATGAGAGAAATTAAGAGCTGATCCATGAAAAATGATGGGAACTGGGAGGTGATCCAAGAAGGAGAAGGGTAACTGGGAAGTGATCCAAGAAAGATGAGGGGAACTGAGGGGGGGTGATCCATCCACGAGAGAAGAGGGGGAATTTAAAGATGCTCCATCCACGAAGGATGAGGAGAATTGGAAAAGTGATCTACCTCAGAGGGACGAGGGGAACAGGACGGTGATTCCCGAAAAATGACAGGGATAGGAAGGCAATAGAAAGGATGATGAAAATAGTTAAGAGGCGATTTAAGGGCTGAGGGAAGTTGAGTGAGGGAATGCAAAACGATGAGGGGAGTTTTGGATGAAAGATGCGCATAAAATGTGAATCTGAATTTAAACTTTAAAAGGTGGAGAACTGCGTATGATCGAAATTTCTGCCTTTTTAAGCTTCAAATTTTCCTCGTGTGAGAACAAGAACACCCGCACCAATATTCGAGTTTGTCTCCATGCCTTTTCCCCATTTTTCCCATTCTTTGTCGATCACATAGTAACACTGCAGTTGCCCTCCAAAGATATATATTCATTTCAAGGGTATATATATATTATATATATATATATATATATATATATATTATATATATATATATATATATATATATATATATATAATATATATATATATATATATATATTATATATATATATATATATAACTGTAGTAACGGATGTCAGTATAAGTGGAAATAAATAAAGGGAAGTACATTTGAATTAATATCCATAAATGTACAAAAAGATGATCTAAAAATGAAATAGAAATGATAAAACGAATTTACAAGATGAGAAACGCAAAAGAGAGATGAAAAAATGATTTTATACCAATTGTGTCATTTCACGCAGACCTACAAAGCGCGCGAAGCATTCAATAGACAAACGGATAAGTAGACGTACAAACAGATAGATAAATAAAAAAAAATTAGATAGGAGATATAAAGGAAGTCTTTCCTTCCTCATTGCAAAGTCTGAAACATATTCTCTCGCTTTTAATACCTCCGACGCAGAGAAATACAGGGTGGGCCATAAGTCGCTTTAGCGAAGTAAGTAAATTTGTCGTTTATTTTCCGGTAAAACGATTTATGGTCCACCCTGTATGCTTTGATTCTAAACTTTCAACTCGTGATGGGGTTTTTTCCCTGTTCATTCTCAACATTAATTCGTGCATTTTATAAACCTGTTCCTAACTCTCCTTGGCTGAACTTCAACTTTAAAAGTTTATTACGTAAAAAATAGTCAAAGCTTTTTGGAATATAACCCCCCCCACCACCACCACCAAAAAGAGTTATTGTTTGAAATGGAGGGTACAAAGTGCATTCAGATAGCTTGATAAATTTAATTATTATATATATATATATATATATATATATATATTATATATATACAGGGTGCCCATAAGTCCGGTCTTGTAGGCAAATTTAATACATCAGAACTAAAACAAATGTTCAAATTGAGGTGTTGTTTTGGGACTTTTTTTTTTTTTTGTTGCAGATAGAATAGCAATCAATGGCTAATATGGAAGTGAGATACACTCATGTGTGCATATATATATATATATATATATATATATATATATTATATATAAATATATATATATATATATATATATATATAATTTGATTAACAGGTAATATATTGATTATACCTTATTTTTATATTATTTTAATGTTGGTTTCATTAAGTCTATTATTTCTCAATCTCAATCCTATTTTTTTAGTTTTTACATTTATTAATTAATTAATTAATAATTATTTGTATATCGTTTAATATTTTGATGAATATCGTACATCATTTTTATTGGATTTATTTCCTGCCAATAAAGATTATCATCAACGTTGATGAAATTATTAACAAAGAAAAGGTGTCATTGCGAAACCCTTTTTAAGCGAAACCTCACATAAATTAACTACATTTGATTTTCGCTCTTTTAAATCACGTTGTCAGTAAATAATTAATTAATCACACAAAAAAAAAAAATTAGATTCTATTTCTGCTCCTTTTCTATCAAAACAGGTTTTAAAAGTGTCGTTAACCTTCTCTACATCAGACATAGGTTAGGTTTCTCTCTGTATCATTACTATTATATATATATATATATATATATTTCAACTGCAAAGAACACGCAGTATAATTAACGTAAAGAACGACGCTTGTATAGGAGAACATACCGCGCAAGATGAGGAGAGAGAACGAACAAATGAAAAAACGAGGTAACCACCCGGGAATCGAACCCGGGATCTTCCGATTGCCGGTCAGATATGATAACCACTACACCATGGTCCTCACTCGATCAGAAGTCGTAATTCTCCTACATACGCGCAGAAACCAATGCCCGGGGGGCACCTCCCGCATGCCGCACCTATATATACACATTTCAACTGCAAAGAACACGCAGTATAATTAGCGTAAAGAACAACGCTTGTATAGGAGAACATTCCGTGCAAGTGAGGACCATGGTGTAGTGGTTATCATATCTGACCGGCAATCGGAAGATCCCGGGTTCGATTCCCGGGTGGTTACCTCGTTTTTTCATTTGTTCGTTCTCTCTCCTCATCTTGCGCGGCATGTTCTCCTATACAAGCGTCGTTCTTTACGATATATATATATATATATTATATATATATATATATATATATTATATATATATATATATATGTTGGCCCTTAGTAAAGTCCATTATAGAAATAAACAAATTTTAATCCATAAATGTTGCTCTTGATGTTGGACTCGTAGAATAAGTTCCTAAACATACAAAATATTGTTGAAAATTGTTTCATGGTAAGAAAAGAAGAAAAAGTTAAATAAATAAGAGGTAAGGATTTTTTCTTCTACACACCCACGTTAATTCCGTTGCGGGTAAAATTAATATCTATTAATAGCGCTTCTCAATCGATCTCTGCACGCAAATAGTAACAATTTCCTTCGTTCTTTAAACGTTATTTCGATCCTCTATAACTGAAAGAGGTATATTCACCCTTCAATGTAAGCGCAAAAAGACATAAAAATCGAAGCGAGTAACTATTATTTCCCACATCAAATTCTCTTTTACAAATATAATAGTTTCCATCAGCGCTCATCTTTTGATTAACTTCTCAATTAGATTCACCCAATTTTCCGACCTCTGACCTTTTGACCGTGTTTATTCTCTTGACCTTATATATATATAATATATATATATATATATATATATATATATATATATATATATATATATATATATTATATATATATATATATATATATATATATATATGTGTGTGTGTGTGTGTGTGTGTGTGTGTCATTCGCGAGCTAAATACAAATACGTCACTTATGTAAAGGTTAAGAAAGTAATTGTTTCACTGTGGATACTTCACGGCAATTCATAGTGTCCTAGATGGAAAACAATGTGCAGTGACGTATTCCATGAAAATTTGGAACATCATTTCATAAAATGATGTCAAGAACAGGGAAAATTGAAAAAAATATACTGAATAAGGGACTTCATTCTTTTTTCATACTTGTCTGAAGAGTTATATTTGCTTAATATCTCTCTCTCTCTCTCTCTCTCTCTCTCTCTGACACACAGAAGGTCCCAGGTTCGAGCCCGGTGAGCACACCATGATTCGACTACGTTGGGGAGTTCGAAATTCCCGGGTATAAAATGTTTCGCAAAGACAGCACTCGTGGGGAGAGGGAAGGGGTACTAATATACGTCAGGGACACGTTGAGTCCGGTTGTCTGCCAGTTCCGGTCGGAACGGGAGCTGCTTGGCGTCGATCTGAACGTGGGAGGGACGAACTATAGGTTAATCTTGGTGTACAGACCTCCGCATCTCCTCCTCGAGGAGGATACAGCCCTGTACACCGAACTCTGTAGCCTGCTAGGGGATAGGGTGTGTGTAGTTTTAGGAGACTTCAACTGTCGTGGCATAAACTGGGAAGACAGGACTGCTGATGCTGAAGGGAGGAGGCTAGTTGACTTTGCTGATGAGAACTTCCTGACTCAATGGGTCAATGAGCCTACACGAGGCGAAAGCGTTCTAGACTTAGTATTCACGACCGAAGACGACCTCGTCACTGGCCTCACCGTTGACGAATCGTTGGGCGTTGGGCGGGAGTGATCACGGTCTGATTAGGTTCCGTGTGTGCGTCCCTCGGGTGAAGCGTAGTAACTCGAGAGGCAGTAAGCTCGATCTACAGCGGGCACACTTTGTTGGCCTCCAGGATATCGTAGGTGAGATGGAGTTAGAAGTCGGCGGCGATGTTGAGGGAGTGTGGAGTGCATTCCGGGACGAGTTTATGGTACTGCAGTCTGCTGCCATACCCTCAAAACCGGTCACCCCTGCTTCAACGCAGCCTAAGTGGTTCAATCGTGACATCGCTTCGGCTATCCGAAATAGGAAAGTAGCGTATAGGAGGGCGAAGGCCAATCGTTCCCATGAGAACACTGAAGCGTATGTCCGCCTGTGTAGGGAAATGAAGGCGAAGGTTAGGCTAGCAAAACGTAACGAAGAACTACGGGTGGCAAGCCTCTGCAAAGGGAACCCTAAAGAGTTCTTCAGTTATGTTAATAGTAGAAAGCCCATTAGAAGCGGCGTTCTGCGGACCTCCGACGCGGACATCGCTAATGTGCTTCAGTACTTTGCGGGAGTGTTCACCAGGGAGGACACCCGCGTCATCCCTGAGCCAGGCGTCAGGCACGAAGGTGCTGGCCTGGATAGTGTTCGATGTGCCGCGACAGTCGTTGCCGATAGAATAGACAAACTGAGCGTGTTTAAGGCTCCTGGGCCAAACCAGTTTCTCCCCAGAGTGTTGCGCGAGGTGCGCGACCAGGTGGCTCCCCACCTGGCTACAGTCTTCAACAAATCGTTGGAGACGGGCCAGGTGCCTGGTGACTGGAGGGAAGCCAACGTGACCTCTATCTTTAAGAAAGGGGATCACGAAAGTCCAGGGAACTATCGTCCCATTAGTCTCACTTCAGTTGTAGGTAAATTATTAGAGGGGATAATAGCGGATAGGATCGTTGACCATTTGGATTCCGACAACTGCTTGGGGACTCCCAACATGGGTTTAGACGGCATAGTCGTGTCTCACCAACTTGCTCGAGTTTTTCCACGGCATGTTGAGTGAGTATGATAAAAGTAGGGCGATTGATATACTTTATCTCGACTTTCAGAAAGCCTTTGATAAGGTACCTCACCGCCGGCTAATGGCGAAAGTCCGCACGCTGGGTATCGGTGGGGAAGTAGGTAGGTGGATTGAAAACTGGCTGAAGAATAGGCTGCAGAGGGTTGTAATTAAAGGAGTTAGTTCGGGTTGGGCGTCGGTCACTAGTGAGGTTCCTCAGGGTTCCGTTTTGGGGCCACTGTTGTTTATCATTTACATAAATGATATCGACGGTGGCATCGTCAGTCAGATCGCCAAATTCGCTGATGACACCAAGCTTGGGGCCAATGTTGGGACGCCCGAAGCGATCGAGCAACTGCGTGCGGACCTAGGTAGGATAGGAGAGTGGTCCGAAAATGGCAAATGCTGTTTAACGGATAAGTGAAAGTGATGCACATTGGCTACGCCAATCCCAAGTCGGACTACTCGATGTTGGGGAACAATATCGAGGCGACTGATTTGAAAAAGAACTTGATGTGCTAATTAGCAGCGACCTTAAATTTACGAAACAGTGCGTAGAGGTGGCAAAGAAAGCCCAGAAGCTGCTGGGTTATATCAGGAGGCAATTTCAGTTTTGGAACAAGGAGATTGTGCTCTGTCTGTACAATTCCCTGGTTCGGCCGCACCTGGAGTATGGAGTACAGTTCTTTTCGCCCACCCTCAGGAAAGATATTGGGAGGCTGGAGCGAGTCCAGGCGAGGGCCACAAAGTTAATCCCTTCCGTTAGGCATATGGGCTACAATCGACGCTTACGCGCCCTGAACTTGTTTCCGTTGGAAACACGGAGGCTGCGTGGTCAACTCATCGAGGTTTTCAAACTCTTACGTGGGTTCAACGATGTCGATTTCAGAAGCATGTTTAGTTTAAATGATAACCCAACTCGCAACAATGGTTGGAAGTTGGATTTGAAACGGTTTAGGACTAGTGTGTGTGGGAATTACTTTACCTATAAGATCTGTGACACGTGGAACAGATTACCTTCAGAAGTTGTTCCTCTGTGGATCACTTCAAGAAAAGGTTAGACCAAATCTTGCACACTATTTGAGTGTGTAGAAAATTTTCCGTGGCACCCGTTGCCGTTGGTACCTCCTCTGGTATGGGCCGCAAGGCCTTTTGAGGTACTTCTTTTCCTTGTAACTCCTTGTAACTCTCTCTTTCTCTCTCTCTCTCTCTCTCTATATATATATAATTTTTTTTTTCATATAACTTATTATTATTATTAATTATTATTGGAAGTATAGAAAATGGAGCGGAATATTATTTTTATTTAATTATGGTGTCATAAACAGGCGGAGCTCCTCAAAGGTGAGGTGCTTCTGTTTTGAAATTGAGAACATTGGAGTAGAAGTAATTTGGAATAAAAGTATACAGCTTATCGCTACACGAACGTGCCTGTAGTGACATTACCGGTGTCGCCGTAGAATCAGAATTTCATTTTTTTACTTAAGGATTATTAAGTATCATGAAGGTTTGAATAGGCTAGGTGGATTTGGTTAGATTATGTTAGGTTATGTTACGTTAACTGCGGAGAAGTTAATTCGGTTATGTTGATTAGGTTTAATGCCGCCATCCACAACTTAAAACGTGAAAATGTCACGGTACCATATGGTAGCTGCAGTTGCGTGTGTGTGTGTGTGTGTGTGTGTGTGTGTGATTTCAGTTAGCCGATACAGAACATTAAAGACGTAAATTCACTTAGAAATATACGAATGTGTATGTATGATTAACAAATTTTAGAAGGGCCAACACGAATATGTCGAGAAAATATGATTTATTTAATTGTACTCAAAAAAGGCTTCCCGCAACCTTCTGCAAATAGAAATATTAGCTTCTATTTTGTTAATTCACTCACAAAAAGAAGATGTGAGACATGTTCTACCAAAAGTAGTTAGGTATCATTAAAAGGCGTTATCTCGTCATCAGAAAGGAAGCTTTGATACTCAAAAGAAGGCAAAACTTCAATTTCTTAATTAAACCTTCAAAAAGAAGTTATTTCATTCAAATGAAGCAAGTTTTATTTTGAGTGTAAAAGCATTTAATTCAAATTTTGTCTACGAGTGACTCCCATTTTAAATCTTTTATTCCTTTGGACTGATACGCAGGTACTGCAATAATTTTTTTCATTTTGAAGCGTATTCAATATTGTTTCTTAAGATATCTCTTAAATTTCCACATTTCTAGGATATGTCTCAAATTTCCATAGTTCATTTAATAGGATATATCCCAAATTTCCACATTTCATAGGATATGTTCCCGAGAATTTTGTAGAAATCAACCGAAACTGTAAAAGTTCGGTTACAGACGCGTGTGTAGGACAATGCGGGAGTATAAATATGCAAAAATCTAAGACATATCTTACAAAATGGCATCGAACGCGCTTCAAAATGGTGAAGAAATGGTGTCATTATCCGTATCAGTTGGAGAGCAATCAAAAATTTAAAATTTTAAGGATTTACTTTTCAAACACACTCTCCCGATGCGTCCGAAAAGTCTCAACCCAATTACGTTAATTAATTATTATAATTAGTAATTACATTAATTTACTTTGAAGTGAATAAGGAACATTTTGAACTTTTATAATATGGTTCCATAATAAATGTATTTCTCATCGGGTGAAGAGAGTTTTAATGTACTCTCGTATTTCGGATACGAGGAACATATTTCTGTTCTAAACAATTCAGAAGCCAAAGTACGGTACAAAAGGGACTTAATGCTATTGATAAAGTCAGTGAATTCAATTTCTAACTCGTATTGTATTAATAGCTCTTTAAACAACGATCTTGATATTAAAGAAGCATACTAACTTATGTGCCAAGTCAAATATATATATATATATATATATATATATATACAGTGTGTGTGTGTGTGTGTGTGTGTTAGGGATGCACCGGAACTTCAGAAATATAACCGGCCGGAACAGGAACTTTTTATCGTGATATTGGTTATGTATGAGGCAGCTGAGTGAGCTGACTTGAGTGTTAAACTAAACAAGTACTGGACACGTCATCCCGATGGCTCTGTGGACTGGTTGTGTCGTGAAACATTCCTGTCAAAGACTCGTGGCTTCCATAGATCGATTTTTTTTACAAGTTATTATTTTTCCATCTACTTATAAACCAACTTAAATGCTAAACTTAATATATTTTAGGTGATATGACATACAGTTTTGGAAAAATACTATACAAGGTGAATCTTAACTTGAAGCATTGTTGTATTCCTCTATATTAAAAAAAAACACTGTATTAAAAAGTGGTAAAGCATATAAAACAAAGTAGCCTACTTGAACTTCATTTCACGGCTTTAGTTTTAGAAATTAGTTTAAAAACCGAGACAAAGACCAATAATATCATACTAGCATTTCTGGGTGTCCTATGAAACAGATTTTTTTTCGTTTATGCAACACTAAGTTCCGGTTCCGGTCGGAACAGTTTAAAAGTTCCGACAAGTTCCGGTCGGGACAGTTTAAAAGTTCCGACAAGTTCCGGTCGGAACATTTTAAAAGTTCCGACAAGTTCCGGCCGGAACTTGATATTCTGGTTCCGGTGCATCCCTAGTGTATGTGTATATATGTATATATACATATATATATATATATATACGCTCGTGCGTGCGTGTATGTATGTGTTTTGTGGGTTGTTAAATCTCTTTCTTAATAACTAATGTCATATAGTGTATTGTATTTTATTATACAGCTGAGATAAAAAAAAAAGAGTTATTTGAAGTGTTGCGTTGTAATGTATCAACAATTGTGGGTGTGTACAATAGTGTATAAAAAATTACCAACAATTACTGTGGCAGAGAAAACCTTGTAGCTTCCAATGCCTCATAAAATCAGTTCCTTCGTCTGTCTACTCGTCACAATCTTCCGCACGACTATCCCCTTACCTTCAAAACACACGACTCAATCCTTCCTCTTCTCTAACATTCTTGGCGTTTCCTTTTCTCGTGATCTTTCCTGGAAAGATCAATGTACTCTCTTTCTAAAACAACTTCTAAGAGGTTAAGTGTGCCGTACCGCCTTTGCAGTTTCTTCACTCCTACTTATTCGCTGTCTCTGTACAGGGATCTTGTCCGCTCCTGTATGGAGTTCGGTTCTCATGCGTGGGGTGGCTCAACCCACACAGCTCTACTTGACCGGATGGAATCAAGGGCTTTTCGTCTCATCGTTTTTCCACCTCTATTGACTACCTTCAATCTCTCTCTCTCTCTCTCTCTTCGCCGCAGTATTGCCTCACTCTCTCTTTTCTTTCGCTATTATAACGGACACTGGTCCGCTGAACACTCTAACTGCATGCCTCCTCTTTTAAGGAAGGCTTGCAGTACCAGACTTTCAACACATTCTCATCCCTTTTCTACCCACCCTTTAACGCAAGGGTTAATCGTTTTCTCAATATTTTATCTACTCAACCGGTCAACTCTGGAATAACCTTCCTCAGCCCATCTTTCCCTCGGTCTATGAATTCCAATCATTCAAACGCATAGTGTTCAGGCATCTCAAAAATTCTGGAACTTGATTTTAGGTATCTCCTCCTCCTTCTATGAGGTGGTGGACATTTTTCCAGGCATTCTTCCTTAGCCCCTCCTTCCTGTATAATATATATATATATATATTATATAAAAATCGAGTATACAGTCGAGCAAATAAGATTTTGTTGAGACGCTGGGCCGATCGGGAGGTTGTGAGATCGAGTCCGGGCGAGGACTTTGTAAGTTTTGACCAGCCGTGGTGGGTTGTGGTTCGGATTCCCCGTTAAGCTGTAGGTTTAAGGTGAAGCAACAAGCTTGACCTTCATCAGAATGAACAATTCGGGCGAAAGCAAAGTAAAACCAAGGTTAAATGAGATTATAAATAAAAATGCATATAGAAGTTTGGGATGAAACTGATACACAATAAAAATCACGTAAAATATTAATGCCAATATAGATTCATATATTATATATATATATATATATATATATATATATATATTATATATATATATATATATATATATACTGTATAATATATACACACACGAGTATATAACAGATTTGAGAGCAAGTTGCTTGATGGGGTTGTTTAACCTCCTTCGCAACATCTGAGATCATATGACAGAGGAGATCTACAGTTTTACGTGGGATCCGAATCAAGGGTAGCTACATCACCTGGACGGTCCCTCATTCAACTACTCTCCAGACCCATTGTCGCTTAACTTCGCTGACTGACGGGAAGCGGTGTTACGATACTGGGCGCGACGTAGCTTATTTATTAGTCAATATTTGCCATATTTAGTGTTCACATATTAAACCCACTTCTGTACCACATGTCACGTTTTCGCCTTGAAAAAAAAAACGCGTTATAACTCGTTTAAATCTTGTTCTGTCATGAATCGAACACGTTTATATGGCTAGAGAAATTCCCTCACTGTTGTGGATTTAAAATTTTATTTAGGTAAGATCAGGGCTGCCGAGAGGGAGGGGAAGCCGGGATAAATCCCCGGGGTCAGGAAAGATGTGGGATAAAATCTAAAAATATTAATAAAGCAATTGATTAAATAACAGAGGAAATATAATTAATGAACATACATTTTAGAGAGATTATCATAGTCAAACTGAAACAGATAAAATATTATCTACGGTCCACCAATGCCCAAGACCGACTGACAGATCTGGGAACCATTGTAATTGAAAGCCAGTTAGCCCGTCCTTTAAATTTCATCAGAATCATTTACCACTTTGCTAGAGAGAAGGCAACGAAAGTACGCTTCTATTATGAAAATCTTGCAGTAAACAATTGTCTCTGCATGGACTGGTACTGCATTTGTAAATTGTATGGTGATAGAATTAATATAATTGATTCGAAAAATAAAATGGTAATTTTCCTCTGAGTTGTTTTTTCATACTGTATGTTTTGAATAGTGACTTGGACATATAATCAGTTTGCTCGTTATGTACACAAAAAACATTCATAATAAAATACTGAGTAAACAGGAGAGCCCATATACCAATCCTTCCCCGGGGACCGGGGCAGCTCTCGGCGGCCCTGGGTAAGATGTTTTCTTTTCGTCCAACTAACTTGAAGTCAAGTCAACTCAGATTGCCTAGAGAAAACTCAAATTACTTTTTTGTAAACATGCAATTTGTCGTTTGCAAAATCAAACGAAATTCACTGTATTATTTTGGCCGATATACAGTATATAAGAAAATCTACTTTATTGATCTTAGGGGGTTATGCTAGATTAAATTTACGCATTTAGTATAAGCCTTAACTTAAGTAAAGAACTGACCTTGCATCATTTCAATTTTGGATCTGTTTTGGTCCACAGTTTTGGACAAAATGAAAATGGCTTAAGTTTAGCGAAACAATAATTCCTTCTAAAATATTGGCTCGTAGCCTTACTTCCTCAAAATATTTTTAATGCTACATAAGATACTTACTTCTTCGTCGGAATATCTAGAAATAGTGTAAATTCCTTTTCATACGTGCATATAAAACTACGTTGTAGCCACCGCCACGTTGTAACACCACTTCCTGTTAGATCAGCGACGCTAAGCGATTGGGTTTGCTCAGTAGCTGGATGGGTTCAGATCGCACATAAAGCTGTAGGGTGTCCCAAAAGTCCTGCCTCAAAGGCTAATATCATATACACTGTGGAAAAGGATTTTTGAGACACCCTGTGTATATATATACATATATATACACACACATCATTATTTAAATTAAAAATCTTACCTGGATTTACCGTGTGTGTAGGTCTTATGCATATTAATTAGCCGGATTAATAAGAGCATTTTGTACCTAATTAAAAAACTAAAAGTGAAATATATATACTGAGGAAAATTATACGATATATGTAAATATACAATTTAGCCCCGCCTACTCACTATAAATGTCCTTTAAATTCGATGATTATTTGGCACGTAATATCTATCATAGTTAATTACAAAGTTAATTGAAAAATATTTACAGGAAAAGTGATCAAATTTAGTATCTAATAATGTTAGGATAATTAGTGTTTACTGAGTAGGAGTTTAATGGATTATTCAAGGTCATTTTCATTCCCGTCCGCAGTTCCGAATTCCAAATTTGGGAAATGGAGTTTTTCCTGATTTGGGGGAAGAGTATATAAGAAGAGGGTTCTAACGCATTTATGAGTTTAAGGGGTATTTTATACGAAAAATCTCACTTAAATTGCGAATGGGAATTGATTAGGAATGAATCGATTTGAAAATTGCCTCCTTCGAAATTCACACTCGAGATTTCTCACCCTCGAACAAACACTGAAATAGAAACGACATTGATTGGAAAGAGTTGTAATGGCATAAGTCGTAATGAATGACCTAAAAATTCCACAAATTTTTCTATCTATTGATTCTCACTCCATGATAAGAGTGAAAAAAAAACCGTGGAAAAATAGCTCATAAATAGAATTGGAAGACGCGATATTATACAATTTTTTTTAATAACAATACAGTGAAATAGATAGATTTTTTTAGTACTCTCTTCAACATATAAATAATAAATAATTTGAAATAAAGACGACATGCATTTGATTATTAAACAAATTTAGACGAAACCAACAGTAAGATTCATTATTAATTTAAATATTAAGGGATAAAACCGTAGAATTCTCAATGAAATTGAAATTAATTTGAGTGTTTTTAAAAAAGTTACCTACATTGTAGTATTCTTTTATTAAAACATTTCTTCTAAAAATCATTTGTTTATTTTATTTTACATGTTTGCAACGTGATTTGTTATTGAATTTATAGTATATTAAATTTAAATATTTATAGGAGAGAGAGAGAGAGAGAGAGAGAGAGAGAGAGAGAGAGAGAGAGAGAGAGAGAGAGAGAGAGAGAGAGAAGTACCTCAAAAGGCATTGCGGCCCATACCGAAGAGGTACCAATGGCAACAGTGCCAGAGAAAATTTTCCACACTCTCAAATAGTGTGCAAGATTTGGTCTAACCTTTTCTTGAAGTGATCCACAGAGGAACTGTTCACAACTTCTGAAGGTAACCTGTTCCACGTGTCACAGATCTTATAGGTAAAGTAATTCCCACACACACTAGTCCTAAACCGTTTCAAATCCAACTTCCAACCATTGTTGCGAGTTGGGTTATCATTTAAACTAAACACTTCTAAAATCGACATCGTTGAACCCGCGTAAGAACTTGAAAACCTCGATCAGTTGACCGCGCAGCCTCCGAGTTTCAGCGAAAACAAGTTCAGGGCGCGTAACCGTCGATTGTAGCCCATATGCCTAACGGAAGGGATTAATTTTGTGGCCCTCGCCTGACTCGCTCCAGCTGTCAATATCTTTCCTGAGGGTGGGCGACCATAACTGCACAGCATACTCCAGGTGCGGCCGAACCAGGGAATTGCACAGAGAGAGCACAATCTCCTTGTTCCGAAATCGAAATTGCCTCCTGATATAACCCAACAGCTTCTGGGCTTTCTTTTCTACCTCTACTCACTGTTTGGTAAACTTAAGGTCGCTGCTGATTAGCACACTCAAGTCCTTTTCCAAATCAGTCGCCTCGATATTGTTCCCCAACATCGAGTAGTCCGACTTGGGATTAGCGTAGCCAATGTGCATCACTTTGCATTTACCCAAGTTAAACGGCATTTGCCATTTTTTGGACCACTCTCCTATTCTACCTAGGTCCGCACGCAGTTGCTCGATCGCTTCTGGCGTCCCAACATTGGCCCCAAGCTTCGTGTCATCAGCGAATTTGGCGATCCGACTGACGATGCCACCGTCGATATCATTTATGTAAATGATAAACAACAGTGGCCCCAAAACGGAACCCTGAGGAACCGCACTAGTGACCGACGCCCAACCCGAACTAACCCCTTTAATTACAACCCTCTGCCGCCTATTCTTCAGCCAGTTTTCAATCCACCTACCTATTTCCTCACCGATACCCAGCGCGCGCACTTTCGCCATTAGCCGGCGGTGAGGTACCTTATCAAAGGCTTTCTGAAAGTCGAGGTAAAGTATATCAATCGCCCTACTCTTATCATACTCACTCAACATGCCGTGGAAAAACTCGAGCAAGTTGGTGAGACACGACCTACGCCGTCTAAACTCATGTTGGGAGTCCCCAAGCAGCTTGTAGGAATCCAAATGGTCAACGATCCTATCCGCTATTATCCCCTCTAATAATTTACCTACAACTGAAGTGAGACGAATGGGACGATAGTTCCCTGGACTTTCGTGATCCCCTTTCTTAAAGATAGGGGTCACGTTGGCCTCCCTCCAGTCACCAGGCACCTGGCCCGTCTCCAACGATTTGTTGAAGACTGTAGCCAGGTGGGAAGCCACCTGGTCGCGCACCTCTCGCAACACTCTGGGGAGAAACTGGTCTGGCCCAGGAGCCTTAAACGCGCTCAGTTTGTCTATTCTATCGGCAACGACTGTCGCGGTACATCGAACACTATCCAGGCCAGCACCTTCGTGCCTCACGCCTGTCTCGGGGATGATGCGGGTGTCCTCCCTGGTGAACACTCCCGCAAAGTACTCATTAAGCACATTAGCGATGTTCGCGTCGCGTCGAAGGTCCGCAGAACGCCGCTTCGGTCCTTTGACGGACCTATCATGCTTATAATGGGCTTTCTACTATTAACATAACTGAAGAACTCCTTAGAGTTCCCCTTGCAGAGAATTGCCACCCGTAGTTCTTCGTTACGTTTCGCTACCTAACCTTCGCCTTCACTTCCCTACACAGGCGGACATACGCTTCAGTGTTCTCATGGGAACGATTGGCCTTCGCCTTCCTATACGCTACTTTCTTATTTCGGATAGCCGAAGCGATGTCACGACTGAACCACTTAGGCTGCGTTGAAGCAGGGGTGACCGGTTTTGAGGGTATGGCAGCAGACTGCAGCACCATAAACTCGTCCCGGAATGCACTCCACACTCCCTCAACATCGCCGCCGACCTCTAACCCCATCTCACCTACGCTATCCCTGAGGCTAACAAAGTCCGCCCGCCGGAGATCGAGCTTACTGCCTCTAGAGTTACTACGCTTCACCCGAGGGACACACACACGGAACCTAATCAGACCGTGATCACTCCCGCCCAACGATTCGTCAACGGTGAGGCCATGACGAGGTTGTCTTCGGTCGTGAATACTAAGTGTAGAACGCTTTCGCCTCGTGTAGGCTCATTGACCCACTGAGTGAGGAAGTTCTCATCAGCAAAGTCAACTAGCCTCCTCCCTTCAGCATCAGCAGTCCTGTCTTCCCAGTTTATGCCGCGACAGTTGAAGTCTCCTGAAACTACACACACCCTATCCCCTAGCAGGCTACCAAGTTCGGTGTACAGGGCTGTATCCTCCTCGAGGAGGAGATGCGGAGGTCTGTACACCAAGATTAACCTATAGCTCGTCCCTCCCACATTCAGATCGACGCCAAGCAGCTCCCGTTCCGACCGGAACTGGCAGTCAACCGGACTCAACGTGTCCCTGACGTATATTAGTACCCCACCCCGCTCCCCACGGGTGCGGTCTTTGCGAAACATTCTATACCCGGGAATTTCGAAATCCCCACCGTAATCCCTACGATCAGTATGAATCCAGGACTCGGTGATAGCAACGATATCCTGGTATTCTGATGCTAAGAGCGCCCGAGCTCGCAAAACTTGTTCCTAATCGACCTAGCATTAAAAAGCATTGCACGGAGGGAGCTTTCCCTATTCTGACCGCCCCCTAGCACGACCCGTTTCCCGAACAGCCAGGGCTGTCGGGAGTTGAAGAGCCCTCACCGAGGGGCAACTTCCAAGGAGCCTGAGCCCCGTCCAATGTGGAAGGAGGGTCACCCACCTGTACATGACGCACCCTTCAGTTTAAGGTACGTCCGCCACCGGCTCAACATCATCTCTCTGGAGAGAGAGAGAGAGAGAGAGAGAGAGAGAGAGAGAGAGAGAGAGAGAGAGAGAGAGAGAGAGAGAGAGAGAGAGGAGTTACAAGGAAAAGAAGTACCTCAAAAGGCCTTGCGGCCCATACCGAGGAGGTACCAATGGCAACGGGTGCCAGGGAAAATTCATACACCCTCAAATAGTGTGCAAAATTCAGTCTAACCTTTTCTTGAACTGATCCACAGAGGAACTGTTTACAACTGCTGAAGGTACCTGTTCCATGTGTCACAGATCTTATAGTAAAGTAATTCCCACACACACTAGTCCTAAACCGTTTCAAATCCAACTTCCAACCATTGTTGCGAGTGGTTATCATTTAAACTAAACATGCTTCTAAAATCGACATCGTTGAACCCGTGTAAGAGCTTGAAAACCTCGATGAGTTGACCGCGCAGCCTCCGAGTTTCAGCGAAAACAATTCAGGGCGCGTAAGCGTCGATTGTAGCCACATGCCTAACGGAAGGGATTAACTTTGTGGCCCTACCTGGACTCGCTCCAGCATGTCAATATCTTTCCTGAGGGTGGCGACCAGAACTGCATAGTATACTCCACGTGCGGCCGAACCAGGAATTGTACAGAAAGATCACAATCTCCTTGTTCCGAAACGAAATTGCCTCCTGATATAACCCAACAGCTTCTGGCTTTCTTTTCCACCTCTATGCACTGTCGTAAACTTAAGGTCGCTGCTAATTAGCACACCCAAGTCCTTTTCTAAATCAGTCACCTCGATATTGCTCCCCAATATGAGCATCCGACTTGGGATTGGCGTAGCCAATGTGCATGATTGCATTTACCCAAGTTAAACGGCATTTGCCATTTTTCGGACCATCTTCTATCCTACCTAGTCCGCACGCAGTTGCTCGATCGCTTCTGGCGTCCCAACATTGGCCCCAAGCTTGGTGTCATCAGCGAATTGGCGATCCGACTGACGATGCCAGCGTCGATATCATTTATGTAAATGATAAACAACAGTGGCCCCAAAACGGAACCCTGAGGAACCCGCTAGTGACCGAGGCCCAACCCGACTAGCCCCTTTAATTAGGTCTACACCCTCTGCCGCCTATTCTTCAGCCAGTTTTCCAATCCAGCTACCTATTCCCCACCGATACTCAGCGCGCGACTTTCGCAATTAGCCGGCGGTGATGTCCTTATCAAAGGCTTTCTGAAAGTCGAGATAAGTATATCAATCGCCCTACTCTTATCTCACTCCTCATGACGTGGAAAAACTCGAGCAAGTTGGTGAGACACGACCTATGCCGCCTAAACCATGTTGGGAGTCCCAAGCAGCTTGTAGGAATCCAAATGGTCAACGATCCTATCTGCTATTATCCCCTCTAATAATTTACCTACAACTGAAGTGAGACTAATGGACGATAGTTCCCTGGACTTTCGTGATCCCCTTTCTTAAAGATAGGGGGCACGTTGGCCCGTCTCCAACAATTTGTTGAAGACTGTAGCCAGGTGGGGAGCCACCTGGTCGCGCACTTCCTGCAAGACCGGGGAAACTGGTCTGGCCCAGGAGCCTTAAACGCGCTCAGTTTGTCTATTCTATCGGCAACGACTGTCGCGATACACCGAACACTATCCAGGCCAGCACCTTCGTGCCTGATGCCTGTCTCGGGGATGAGGCAGGTGTCATCCCTAGTGAACACTCCCGCAAAGTACTCATTAAGCACATTAGCGATGTCCGCGTCGGAGGTCCGCAGAGCCTGCTGGGTCCTTTAACGGTATCATGCTTCTAATGAGCTTCTACTAGTAACATAACTGAAGAACTCCTTAGGGTTCCCTTGCAGAGGCTTGCCACCCGTAGTTCTTCGTTACGTTTGGCTAGCCTAACCTTCGCCTTCACTTCCCTGCACAGGCGGACATACGCCTCAGTGTTCTCTTATGGGAACGATTGGCCTTCGCCCTCCTATACGCACTTTCCTATTTCGGATAGCCGAAGCGATGTCCCGACTGAACCACTCAGGCTGCATTGAAGCAGGGTGACCGGTTTTGAGGGTATGGCAGCAGACTGCAGCACCAACATAAACTGGTCCCGAACGCACTCCACACTCCCTCCCTCAACATCGCCGCCGACTTCTAACCCCATCTCACCTACGTATCCTGGAGGCCAACAAAGTGCGCCCGCTGTAGATCGAGCTTACTGCCTCTCGAGTTACTACGCTTCACCCGAGGGACGCAGACACAGAACCTAATCAGACCGTGATCACTCCCGCCCAACGATTCGTCAACGGTGAGGCCAGTGACGAGGTTGTTTGGTCGTGAATACTAAGTCTAGAACGCTTTTCGCTTTCGCTCGTGTAGGCATCGACCCACTGAGTGAGGAAGTTCTCATCAGCAAAGTCAACTAGCCTCTCCCTTCAGCATCAGCATTCCTGTTTCCCACTTTATGCGCCGACAGTTGAAGTCTCCTAAAACTACACACACCCTATCCCCTAGCAGGCTACGGAGTTCGGTGTATAGGGCTGTATCCTTCTCGAGGAGGAGATGCGGAGGTCTGTACAGCAAGATTTACCTATAGTTCGTCCCTCCCACGTTCAGATCGACGCCAAGCAGCTCCCGTTCAGAGAGAGAGAGAGAGAGAGAGAGAGTTACAAGGAGTTACAAGGAAAAGAAGGACCTCAAAAGGCCTTGCGGCCCATACCGAGGAGGTACCAATGGCAACGGGTGCCACGGAAAATTTTCTACACACTCAAATAGTGTGCAAAATTTGGTCTAACCTTTTCTTGAACTGATCCACAGAGGAACTGTTCACAACTTCCGAAGGTAACCTGTTCCATGTGTCACAGATCTTATACGTAAAGTAATTCCCACATACACTAGTCCTAAACCGTTTCAAATCCAACTTCCAACCATTGTTGCGAGTTGGGTTATCATTTAAACTAAACATACTTCTAAAATCGACATCGTTGAACCCGCGTAAGAGCTTGAAAACCTCGATCAGTTGACCGCGCAGCCTCCGAGTTTCAAGCGAAAACAAGTTCAGGGCGCGTAACCGTCGATTGTAGCCCATATGCCTAACGGAAGGGATTAACTTTGTGGCCCTCGCCTGCACTCGCTCCAGCCTCTCAATATCTTTCCTGAGGGTGGGCGACCAGAACTGCACAGCATACTCCAGGTGCGGGCCGAACAAGGGAATTGTACAGTGAGAGCACAATCTCCTTGTTCCGAAACTGAAATTGCCTCCTGATATAACCCAATAGTTTCTGGGCTTTCTTTTCCACCTCTACACACTGTTTCGTAAACTTAAGGTCGCTGCTAATTAGCACACCCAAGTCCTTTTCTAAATCAGTCACCTCGATATTACTACCCAACATCGAGTAGTCCGACTTGGGATTGGCGTAGCCAATGTGCATCACTTTGCATTTACCCAAGTTAAACGGCATTTGCCATTTTTCGGACCACTCTCCTATCCTACCTAGGTCCGCACGCAGTTGCTCGATCGCTTCGGGCGTCCCAACATTGGCCCCAAGCTTGGTGTCATCAGCGAATTTGGCGATCCGACTGACGATGCCACCGTCGATATCATTTATGTAAATGATAAACAACAGTGGCCCCAAAACGGAACCCTGAGGAACCCCACTAGTGACCGAGGCCCAACCCGAACTAGCCCCTTTAATTACCACCCTCTGCCGCCTATTCCTCAGCCAGTTTTCAATCCACCTACCTATTTCCCCACCGATACCCAGCGCGCGCACTTTCGCCATTAGCCGGCGGTGAGGTACCTTATCAAAGGCTTTCTGAAAGTCGAGATAAAGTATATCAATCGCCCTACTCTTATCGTACTCACTCAACATGTGGAAAAACTCGAGCAAGTTGGTGAGACACGACCTATGCCGTCTAAACCCATGTTGGGAGTCCCCAAGCAGCTTGTAGGAATCCAAATGGTCAACGATCCTATCAGCTATTATCCCTTCTAATAATTTACCTACAACTGAAGTGAGACTAATGGGACGATAGTTCCCTGGACTTTCGTGATCCCCTTTCTTAAAGATAGGGGTCACGTTGGCTTCCCTCCAGTCACCAGGCACCTGGCCCATCTCCAACGATTTGTTGAAGACTGTAGCCAGGTGGGGAGCCACCTGGTCGCGCACTTCTCGCAACACTCTGGGGAGAAACTGGTCTGGCCCAGGAGCCTTAAACGCGCTCAGTTTGTCTATTCTATCGGCAACGACTGTCGCGGTACATCTAACACTATCCAGGCCAGCACCTTCGTGCCTCACGCCTGGCTCGGGGATGACGCGGGTATCCTCCCTGGTGAACACTCCCGCAAAGTACTCATTAAGCACATTAGCGATGTCCGCGTCGGAGGTCCGCAGAACGCCGCTTCCGTCCTTTAACGGTCCTATCATGCTTCTAATGGGCTTTCTACTATTAACATAACTGAAGAATTCCTTAGGGTTCCCCTTGCAGAGCTTGCCACCCGTAGTTCTTCGTTACGTTTCGCTAGCCTAACCTTCGCCTTCACTTCCCTACACAGGCGGACATACGCTTCAGTGTTCTCGTGGGAACGATTGGCCTTCGCCCTCCTATACGCTACTTTCCTATTTCGGATAGCCGAAGCGATGTCACGATTGAACCACTTAGGCTGCGTTGAAGCAGGGGTGACCGGTTTTGAGGGTATGGCAGCAGACTGCAGCACCATAAACTCGTCCCGGAATGCACTCCACACTCCCTCAACATCGCCGCCAACCTCTAACCCCATCTCTCCTACGCTATCCTGAGGCTAACAAAGTTCGCCCGCCGGAGATCGAGCTTACTGCCTCTCGAGTTACTACGCTTCACCCGAGGGACGCACACACGGAACCTAATAAGACCGTGATCACTCCCGCCCAATGATTCGTCAACGGTGAGGCCAGTGACGAGGTTGTCTTCGGTCGTGAATACTAAGTCTAGAACGCTTTCGCCTCGTGTAGGCTCGTTGACCCACTGAGTGAGGAAGTTCTCATCAGCAAAGTCAACTAGCCTCCTCCCTTCAGCATCGGCAGTCCTGTTTTCCCACTTTATGCCGCGACAGTTGAAGTCTCCTAAAACTACACACACCCTATCCCCTAGCAGGCTACTGAGTTCGGTGTACAGGGCTGTATCCTCCTCGAGGAGGAGATGCGGAGGTCTGTACACCAAGATTAACCTATAGTTCGTCCCTCCCACGTTCAGATCGACGCCAAGCAGCTCCCGTTCCGACCGGAACTGGCAGTCAACCGGACTCAACGTGTCTCTGACGTATATTAGTACCCCACCCCCCTCCCCACGGGTGCGGTCTTTGCGAAACATTCTATACCCGGGAATTTCGAGCTCCCCAACGTAGTCCCTACGATCAGTATGAATCCAGGACTCGGTGATAGCAACGATATCCTGGTATTCTGATGCTAAGAGCGCCCGTAGCTCGCCAAACTTGTTCTTGATCGACCTAGCATTAAAAAGCATTGCACGGAGGGAGCCTATTCTGACCGCCCCCTAGCACGACCCGTTTCCCGAACAGCCATGGCTGTCGGGAGTTGAAGAGCCCCTCACTAACGAGGGGACAATCTCCGCAGGAGCCTGAGCCCCCTCCACCGGGGAGGGTGACTACCTGCTGGGGGAGGGTGACTACCTGCTGGGGGAGGGTGACTACCTGCTGGGGTAGAGAGAGAGAGAGAGAGAGAGAGAGAGAGAGAGCGTAAACCTCAGTGGCATCTGTCAAACTATTCGAAATGTTGTTTGCTATTTATTTTATGCAGGAAGGAGAAGGGGCCAAGGGCGAATGCCCGTAAAAACACTCTCCCCATATAGAAAGAGGAGAAGAGAGCCCGAAACAAAAAATTATTGGACTATATAAACGTCTTTGACTCTGGTAAACAAACGTTTTTATATTACTGATAACCAGAGCTGGGCACTTCCGCAAACCGCAAATTCCGCAATTGCGGAAGTATGTTTTTCGTTTGCGGACTTGCGTTTGCGGCAAAGTCATCGCAAATTAGTGAATTTGCGTTTGCGGAAGTGATTTTGAGTAACTCAAAATCACTTCCGCAAACGCAAGTCCGCAAACGAAAAAACATACTTCCGCAATTGCGGAATTTGCGGTTTGCGGAAGTGTTTGCGGAAGTGCCCAGCTCTGCAGTGATAACTACACCTCACACACTTTTTTATAACTGTCATCTTAACTTAAGTCAACGGGTTTACTCTCGCTCACCTCATTACCATTCAATTCCGCGTCCAAGAATGAGAACGTGAGAATCTAAAAACGAGGCATTTTCAAATCGGTCTATTCCCCTTCATGTCATTCTCATTCCCATCCACGACCTTTCCCACTCTGGTCCGGGTTAGGTACGATTGGTTAGGTTAGGTTATGATTGGTTAGGATACGATAAGTTAGGTTCTGATTGGTTAGGTTAAGTTTTGATTGCTTAAAATAAGTTAGGTTAGGTTTTGATTGCTTAAAATACGTTAGGTTAGGAAATATTAAACATTCCCACTCAGCGCTGTTTCAACGACGAAAACATTGTTTCTCAAATCAAGACACCGCTTTTCTCAAATGTGCATTTCTTCACTTTTGTACATTCTCACTCGTAGTCGTAGATGACGAAAGCGAATGGGAATGACGCTGAGTGGGCGGTAATCAAGTTAACGTAAACTAATCCATAAACTAACTTAGTGAAAAAAAAAATGCTGTAACCGAAATTTATCCAAGATTTTTAATATTTTTCCTTCATATTCCTGTATCCAAGAAAGCGTGAACTGTATTCCATTTAAGTCTTTGCAAAGAGAACCTTTCATAACCTTTTTAGAAACTGCCGCCATTTTGGGCGAAAATGGCTCCAGTCCTAAATAATGTGTTTCTGAAGCCCTCATTAATTGCCATTTACCCGTCGACATTTACGACATCTATAAAGCGAATATATATTATATATAAACAACTGGATTCTATTTATTCCGAGAAAAGATAGTTATACACAGCTTTTCAGGATTCATAGTAAAGATTTTCAATATTTATATGCAAGTATAAGAGACGTCTTTAAAAAAAATTATTGGATGTCGACCAAATCTCGAATTTTTCCTCTTTTTTTAATAAAAAAATTAGGGGAATTTAATTTCATCGATCGTGATGATCCGGTCATAAAATTGATCTGAGAACTGATAAAATCCGATCACAATGACGTCTGAGTAAGTAAATCTTCCTGCAAAGTTCTTTACCGTGTTAAATGCCAAATGTACGATGACTTTTGTAAACTGTTTTTTTTTATAACTGAATATTGGTCGAACTATGCGCCCCCCCGCCCAAGTGAAAATTTTAATTTTGATTTTTACTCTTCAGCTCAGAGTAAATTCATAAGAAAACATATTTTTCGAAAAATTAATTATTCCAGCGTAAATTTCAAAAACATCTTTCACGCCATTTTGACAAATTTTTCTGACTGCGTTTTTTTTCTAGAATGACCCCCGATTTTCACTCTTTTTTCCTCGTGTATATATAAACAAGGACTTCTTTGTACCTTTTCTTTCCTCAAAGTATATTTTCTCCACTGCTCTGCCTTTCCCTTTAATTCTGTTTTTATAACCTCTTCCAGCCTGGCATTCCTTTCCAACAAACCAACCAATTCTTTCGTGGCAATTTTTCTTTCTTTCCTAATTGGATGTTTAGTATAGTCCAAATTACTACCGAAAAAAGGAAAATGTTTTTCGGTCCCTTAAAACTGTTACGTCTGATTAGATTGTACACAAACTGAGGCTAAACATGGCTAATAAATACATTTTTTTTTTTCGGGTAGAAGCATTATTTTAAAGGTTAAAATGAAAAAGTAATTTTATCCATTTTCACAAATCCACAATTTTATTTGAAGTTCTTGGAATTGATTAAGTCCTCCTTATTCTTCTTAGTGGTAATAAAATACTTATTGACAGATTACAACTGCTATTAACAAATAATAATAATAATAATTTAATAGTAGCGTAGTACGTGAATAAAAGTAAACATAAGATATGAATAAAAACAAAATACAGTACATGCAAGATATTTGCATTTCGTGCGAGAAAATTATAAAACCTTTTATTATCTGTTGCTTCTTTTGACATGGAAGACATTGCATGCAAATGAATATTTTGACCTCGACTTACATTCAGTTTTAACTAGAATCAGATGAAAAAAGTTAAAACCTTTTCTTTTCATTATGTCTGTATGTTGTCAAATAAAATTAACAATATATGATTTCATTTACGATACTGCATTCATTTAGAAAGTAAGTAAGTACTTAGGAAAAAAGAAAGTGCTTAGAAAATGGTACCTCTATGCAAAGCCTAGGCTAGCTACTCTTTGGAACGAAGCAAAGTGATACGCGTGGAGACTCGCTAAAGAAACTGCGATAAAAATATTGGAGAAGATACAATAGGCAGTAAAAAGAATTGCTGCTCTGTTTTTATTTTATTCTTAAAAGTCGCATTCATTTCAAATAAAAACAAAAGAATTTCTATAGTTTTTACACGGGTCTTTAAAATTTAATCCTCTATGGACGGAAGTTTTTGTAAGGTTATGTAACGAATGTGTTTGAAACCTTAGCATTTAGTATTATTCGTCCATATTCGGTTAATTAATTAACTGACATGTATAATTTTAGCAGACAAAAACCGACCAAATCAGTGCTTACAGTATAATCATCCATGATAAAAATGACTATGTAAAATGCATTATTTAGAAACTGTGCAAAGATTGAAAAAACAAAGTAGATACTTATAGATACCGATATCGTTAATTTTTGCGTTCATTTCAACCAAATATAAACTAGTCTAACTTAACCTAAGACTAATATCCATTGCCTGTGGCTCACTGGGTAACACCAAAGATTATTTATAATGATCCGAAACTTTGCTCACTTAAGTGAAGAGAGAAAAAGCTAACGTCAATTTAATGTTTCGAAGGAGAGCTAAATCAGGCCGGGTTAGGTTACACTAGGTTAGGTGGTTGTTCTAAGTTGGTTAGTTATTTCCTACTCATCAACTTTCTGCGAATTAGGGGTTCCAAAAATCTGGTGCCCCCAAACCTTAATATTTAGCCAAATTCTCTGTAATAATATTGTTTTATTAATATATTTATAAATCATGAGAGTATGCCCTTGTGCAAAGCTTAGTTCTCACTCTATCCGCTAGGAGGCGAGTACCTAACACTCATTTCGCATGACAACCCGATAAATAATGGAAAATATGATCAGTTTCGTATCTTGTTATATAGAATCTTTGGGTCACCTGAAGATCAGGGCCCCCAGCCTTCTTTAGTTAGCCTTATAAGGCTAACTAACGAAAATATCACGACCTAACCTAACCAGTCGTTAGGTCAACTGTACGCCCTTGACGATTGGTTGGGTTAGGTCGTGATATTTTCGTTAGTTAGCCTTATAAAGCTAATTAAAGAAGGTTGGGAGCCCTGATCTTCAGGTGATCCAAATCTTTGATAACACCGTTTCCCTATAAGCGAAGTGAAGACACTGAAGTCGGGGGTTCGACCCCCGATGGCGCTGGCAATAATAACTCAGAAGTTAGCGTAACGGGTTGGATTAGGCTGGCCTGAGCGCTGCCCCAGTTTCTGACCATCGTGACTGATTACACAGGCCTGCGAATGAGAACTTTGTAAGAGTTGTTTTCTTACTAATAACTGATTTTATAAGGGCTATTCAAAATGATTCACCTGATTTCAAATGAGAATATTTTTTAATTTTACAAATACAGTGTGATTTGTGATACATCAACCAAAAGAAAAACTGTCCAAATTTTGTCTCTCACCTCATAAATGCTCTATGTGACTTCCCCTAGTTACACGAGCAACGTCGACACGATAGTCGAATTCCTCCCATACTCGCTCCAGCATGTCCGTTGTCACTGACTCTACGGCAGTAACAATGCGAGTTCGGAGCTCATCCAAAGATGTGGGCAACGGTGGCACGTACACAGTATCCTTAACGTACCCCCAAAGGAAGAAGTCGCACGGTGTAAGATCCGGCGACCTAGAGGGCCAGCTGTGGAGCACCAAGTCATGGGGCCCACTGCGACCAATCCAACGGCGAGTGAGCACTTCGTTGAGAAAACGGCGAACATCCAAATGCCAATGAGGCGGCGCCCCATCTTGCTGGAAAATGTAGTCGCCGGAATCTTCGTTCAATTGGGGAAATAACCAGTTCTGCAGCATATCCAGATAGGAGTGACCAGTCACTGTGTTTTCCATGAAAAAGAAGGGGCCGTAAACCTTTGCCCGGGAAATGGCACAGACGGTGTTAACTTTAGGTGAGTCGCGCTCGTGCTCGATTGTTGCATGTGGTTGTTGCGTGCCCCATATGCGAAGGTTGTGACGGTTCACCTTGCCACTTAAATGAAAAGTTGCTTCGTCACTGAACACCAGGCGGGGAGCAAATTCGCCTTCTGCTGTGCGGACGTCATTTTCACACTGACTGTTTATTGCTAGGCTAGGCCACGGCGTGACTTTGGAGCCCTCTTGCGGTGATCTTGTAAAACTCTGAGATTTTCTCTTTCATGTGGTGTATGCCCAGTTGATGCACGGTTGATAGGTACGGAAGTATTCTCAGTTGAAATCGGATGAATCATTTTAAATAGCCCTGTAATTCAACCACGCTAATTTCGAATAAGGTGGCCATTTTTTCTATCATGTAAGGATTTTCTCCAAACTGGAAGGGGGAAAACAACAACATAAATGAATGTTATTTATTTTAATTTATATTAGGTACCTATTTCGCTTTGTTATACTAATTACAAGTGCAAAGAACTTTAAAAAGAGAGAAGACTATTAACGTCAATTACATATTCATCTTTATTTGTCCTGAGTTTTCTTGTAAGATCTATGCCTTTTAGTCTCGAATGTACGCGCTGTTCCTTTTCTTTTATGTAATAATTCTGGAGTATCCCGTTTCAACATCCAGCAGTAATCAGCCATCATGCTGATGTCCCACCTTCCCTGATATCTCTTCTCCATTTCTTTGATGTCTCGGTGAAACCGTTCTCCTTGTTCTTCGTTGAGTGCTCCGAGATTCTCAGGGAAGTAATCCAAGTGTGAATGTAAGAAATGTAATTTTAAACTCATACTACAACCCAACTCTTTGAACTTATTTCACATGTTCACAATGTTTTGGTAATTTGGGTCCTTGTTGTTCCCCAAAAATTTGCTGATAACATCCTTAAAAGCAATCCACGCTTCTTTTTCAAGATTGAATAAACACTTTGAAAGAACAATGAACAAAGTCAGTTTTCTAATCTGGGGACCAGCGAAAATTCCTTCTTTCAGATTTGCTTCCGAAAGAGTTGGGAATTTACCACACAGATACTTAAAACAATCTCCGTCTTCGTCCACGGCCTTAACAAATTGCTTCATCAAGCCCAATTTTATGTGAAGCTGAGGTAAAAGGACTTTTTTCGTGTCAACCAAACTTTCACGGTGAATGTTTTTCGAACCAGGTGTCAGGTTGACTCTGCGTGGCCATTCCTTTTTTATCCAGTGCTGAGTTCTTGCTCGGCTATCCCATTCACACAAAAAACATGAAAACTTCGTATAACCTGGTTGTTGACCTTACAACAAACAAATCACTTTTAAGTCTCCACACTGTAGCCAACCGTGTCTTTGTATTTAACCTTAGCTAGAAGAAGCTCAAGATTTTTGTAAGTTTCCTTCAAGTGAACCGAATGAGCCACAGGAACGGATGCATTCAAGTTACCGTTGTGAAGGAGGACGCCTTTTAGACTTCTTTTGGAGGAATCAATGAAAAGTCTCCACTCATTTGGGTCATAGACTGCAGCGCCTAGCTTAAGTATTAGTTCCGAAACATTGTTGCAATATCCCAGTGAATTTTCATGAGAAAAATATTGGATGAATTAATTTTCTCGATTTCTTGTACCAGTAAAATGACGTCCCGGGAGAAAGCAAGTTCTTTGCACGAAATCTGGATCCCAAAATCTCTGAAGAATCCTTCGGGAGACACAAATCTCTTACCAAATCATCAAGTTCACTTTGTGTAAACAATTGAGGTTCACCAGATGTTTCGGTTTGAAAACAATCAATATCATCGTTTCCATCGTCATCAGACACCGAATCAGATGAAGTTATATCAAGAGTATTTGGTTTAGTAGGTACAGGTATACCAGGTCCATGAGCAACATGTCTTATAGCAGACTGAAAGTTTGGATAAGAAATTTCGTTTTTATTTTTAGTATTGTAGCCTTGCACGTTACATGAACAAAAATATCCGTCATTGCTCTGATTTCTAGGCTTACGCCAGACCATTGGAATCCACAGTCTAAGTTGTTCAACACAAACACTGCAAACTTTATGTGGAGCCTATGATTTGTCTTGATCCCCAAGTTTCATTCCGAAGTACGCATAGTATGCTTTCTTGACGAAGTCTGTAATATCTCGCCTTTGTTTTTTTCACAGTAAATTTTCCACAAATATAACAGAAAATGTTTGGGTTATTTACACACCCTCTGGTTGCCATAGTGACAAATAAACAAATTTCAAAAGAGAAATATAATCACCGCACACCTTTGAATAATAAAGAACTATAACCTCGCACGCACTAGACAGACTGACTCATCTTGTGGCTTGTCAATAACTTATATACTAGCGGTGCGTTTCTCGAATGTTCTAGAAGACGCTATGACGTCACTTCTGATCTGTAAGCATTTATAGGCAGTAGTTTTTAATCAACATTTAATTGAGTCAATTTTAATGAAAATTACTTACATATGTAATATGAAATATGACATTTTGTGAAAAATCTGTACGTGGTGGCGAAAAATTAATATTATTTTCGGAATCAGCGTGCAAAAATTACTATATAAGTGATAAAATATTTCGGATAACAAAACCATCGCAGCCCTGCGTTATTGTTAATGTAGCTCTAACCTTGCGCGACCTATATTTAATCTACCTTAACAAAAGGGGAAAGTGAAATTTGAAAATACAACATGCTGGTCTCTGTAAATGTTGGAAATATTTATTTTGTTGGTAATGTGGGTAAACGTTTTGCATATTTATTGCAAAAATATGTATGAACTGATACTAATTCACAAAAGAATTTTACCTAAAATTAAGTTAATAAAGGAATTTTTTTAAAGCCCTTTAAAAAAAAAAAAAAACCGTTTGATAAGAATGAAATAAAAGTTCGTCAGAAGATAAAACAATGAATAAAAGGACCACATATATTTACTTTTTATCTCTATAGGAAAAAAAATGGCTTCATCTTTTATCTTGTATTTTAGTCACGCAATTTATCTGTGATCAGAGTTAATCACGAACCTAAATTTTAGCTGTTAATAGTCTAGTTAATTATTGATTTTGTAATTAAAATGTTTCGTTAATTAACGTATATTTTAATATATACATACATATATACATACATGTGTATATTATAATATATATATATATATATATATATATATATATATACAGTATATGATGAATAAAACCACGAAGGAAAAAAGAAACACAAAAGGGTGCTCATAAATACTTTTCACGTGTCACTTTCGTGAAATAATTTTTCATATATATATATATATATATATATATATACACACACACCAGGTGGACGAAAAAAACCTGGACACTTTTGTTTTTCCTACAAATTTCAAACTAGTCAAGCTAATATTCCCAAATTAGTACAAGATGTAGCCAATAGTATGGTTATCACGTGCTGAAAACCTCAGTTAATTATCTTTGGCCGTTTCTTAATTATAAAAAATTTAACCTGACGAAACAAACAGCGAGATTTTGTGAAGCTGACTACGCCCTTGGATGTGTCAGATGTTCGCTCAAAACAAGCAGTTTGCGCATGCGCACCTAAGACAATGATAAGTGACCACATGGTGAATTGGTAGGCTAGCTGGCTGATGGAATGTTTTTTCTTATTTTTTTCTTGTGGTGTTAATTAAAATTCTATCGTAATGGTTTTAAGTAAAGAAGACTTAGCTGTTATAAAGGCGTGTTTTGCCGAGAAGGAATGGAGTGCTAGAAAAATAATTAGGGAATTTCAGGGAAAAAATTGGAAAAGAAGTACAGTACAATATGTAATAGTTAAAATTAGACAATCAGGGTCAACTGACAGAAAACGTGGCAGCGGTCGTCCGCGTACTGCTCGGACTCGAGAAAACGAAAGGTACGTTGAAGAGCATGCGTTGTCGCAGGAAAATAATCCTGGTACTCATCTTTCGCAGAGAAAAATGGCGAATAATTTAAATATTTCACGCAACAGTGTCCAAAACATAATGAAAAGTAAAGGAATCACATCTTTTAAAAGATTGAGTGCCCCCAGAATAAGAAAAGAAGCCATGGGAAAAGTCATCCACAGATCAGTGGAAAAAGAGAGTACTGGCCGTAATTCAAGAAAATGGGGGGCCAATACAACATCGATTTCAATAGGGTAAGTTTTATATGAGTTCCATTGAAATTTTTAGCACATGATAACTATACTATTGGCTACATCTTGTACTAATTTGCCAAGATTGTTTATTTATTTCACACTGATTGTGATTTAACAAATAAACAACAAGATTTTATCATATTAGCATTAAATATATGTCAGTAAATTTGAACTGTTGTCCAATATGTACATCGTGGAAGGCTTGCGAAAAAAAAAGTAGCTACTAACTTTTTGCCTTCACAGTAAAAAGTAACTGGTACAAGTTACAAATATTCATGACTTTTTGTAACTAGTTACAGTTACAATTACTTGGCCGGAAAATTTAACTAGTTATTGTTACAGATACTCCGAAAAATAACTATTACTGAATAACTATGATAGTTAAGTCACAGCAATATATATATATATATATATATATATATATATATATATAGAGAGAGAGAGAGAGAGAGAGAGAGAGAGAGAGAGAGAGATATTTACAAGGAAAAGAAGTACCTCAAAAGGCCTTGCGGCCCATACGAAGAGGTACCAATGGCAATGGGTGTCAGGAAAAATTCCTACACCCTCAAATAGTGTGCAAGATTCGGTCTAAACTTTTCTTGAACTTGCGAGTTGAGTTATCATTTAAACTAAACATGCTTCTAAAATCGACATCGTTCAACCTGTGTAAGAGCTTGAAAACCTCGATCAGTTGACCGCGCAGCCTCCGAGTTTCCAGCGAAAACAAATTCAGGGCGCGTAAGCGTCGATTGTAGCCCATATGCCTAACGGAAGGGATTAACTTTGTGGCCCTCACCTGGACTCGCTCCAGCCTGTCAATATCTTTCCTGAGAGTGGGCGACCAGAACTGCACAGCATACTCCAGGTGCGGCCGAACCAGGGACTTGTAGAGAGAGAGCACAATCTCCTTATTCCGAAATCGAAATTGACTCCTCATATAACCCAACAGCTTCTTGGCTTTCTTTTCCACCTCTAAGCACTGTTTGGTAAACTTAAGGTCGCTGCTAATTAGGACACCCAAGTCCTTTTCCAAATCAGTGGCCTCAATATTACTTCCCAACATGGAGTAGTCCGACTTGGGATTGGCGTAGCCAATGTGCATGAGCTTGCATTTACCCAAGTTAAACTACATTTGCCATTTTTCGGACCACTCTTCTATCCTACGTAGATCCGCACGCAGTTGCTCGATCGCTTCGGGCGTCCCAACATTGGCCCCAAGCTTGGTATCATCAGCACTGACGATGCCAGCGTCGATATCATTTATGTAAATGATAAACAACAGTGGCCCCAAAACGGAACCCTGAGGAACCCCGCTAGTGACCCAACCCGAGGTAGCCCCCTTAATTACAACCCTCTGCCGCCTATTCTTCAGCCAGTTTCCAATCCAGCTACCTACTTCCCCACCGATACCCAGCGCGCGGACTTTGGCCATTAGCCGGCGGTGATGTACCTTATCAAAGGTTTTTTGAGAGAGAGAGAGAGAGAGAGAGAGAGAGAGAGAGAGAGAGAGAGAGAGAGAGAGAGAGAGAGAGAGAGAGAGAGAGAGTTATATAAAACTGCAATAAATGCAGAAAATTTTTAGAAAATTAAAGACCCGCAAGAAAATCTAAAATAAGAACCGAATAACGTTCCAGCCCATATAATGGTCCCTTTTTCAATTCGTAAATAAAACAAGACAACCAAAGTGGTCGTTAGTCGGACTAAAACTGAATGAAGTAACAATAAAAACGATACATTTTTTTAAAAAAAGACAACCAACAAATTAAAGTTGCTGGTTGTTACCCTTCAGCCAAAGAACAAACTTTAATAAAGCGTATAATCAGGCAAGTTAAAAGATACTTTATTACCATTAAAAGTATCAGTGTTTTTAATAAGGAAGGATTCTACTATGTTTCTATTATCATTGTCATTAATATGAGCAATAACTTTGTAATCATTAAAGTTAATATTATGTAGAGCTTGGTTTGACAGTCCAGTATTTAGTGATGTTCAGCCTGCACAATATAATATTAACTTTAATGATTACAAAGTTGTTGCTCATATTATTCATACTCTAATAGGACTCAGAATAGGTTGCGCCTATATTTCAAATAGGATTTAGAATGTGTTATGCCTATATGTCAAATAGGACTTAGAATGTGTTATGCCGATATGTCAAATAAGACTTAGAATGTATTACGTCTATATGTCAAATAGGACTTAGAATGTGTGTGTTAGGTGGGTGTAGGTTTGAGTTCGTGCAATTGCTTTAGGTCTGTTGTGTGATGTTAAAGTTCTGAGTTTAATTTTGTGATGTTAATGAGTCTTACGAGTAAGTTAAATTACTGAAATAAATTTTATAACCTACAGCACAGGTTGATTTAAAAATTTAGTGTTTTTAGTTAAGATAGGCCTTGAGTGTAAAGAGTAGGGCCTACTTTCTGAGGTAGGCTTCTTGTATATTTAAATTGCAAGTTGTAGTGTTTGAAGTAGGTCTTTAGTGTATGAGTATATTAGGCCTATTATTTAATGTAAAGCAAAGTGGGCCTACTAAATATGCTTATGTTGTGGGCTTACCAAATAGGCTTAGGTTGAAATTGGCCTATTTTTATAGGACCTAAAATTAATTAAGCCTGTTAAATGAACAAGGCTTTGTTTACGGTTAGTGTAAAGGTAAAGTTTGTGTTAGTGTAAATTTTAGAGGGGTCAGTTCCCCATAGATGGGCCACCATGTGAAAAAACTATAGGGGCTTATGGTTGAAATTGGCTTCAACCTTCGCCGATTGGAAATTATCATGTAGTTATTGTATAACAATGATAACACTGGTATGCATCAATTTTGCTGTCAAGGGTTTTGTAAGTGATTCTTATAGAGCTTTTTCTGCTGATTTCGAATCTGCAATCCGTTTTTCTCAATCAGCTCAGGCTATCCGGCTATGGCCTCATAAGTAAAATAGAATTTTTCGTGATTTTGTCAAAGCGGAATTGGAACAGTAACATCTATCATCACTTGTTTAATATCTTTTTTTACTTTTCAGGCATATTGATAAAATATTTCATAATGAATAGAGCGTGTAAAAATGATCCCAATAGATTCTGCTACATATGTGGGACGGTTACCATGCCAAATAACCAGTCCCAAATCACTAAATTTGTGAAGACAATGTATAGAGCATACTTTCGAATTAAGCTAGGGGACCAGGACAAAAATTTCGCCCCTCATATGTGCTGCAAGACGTGCATTGAAAATTTGAGAAGATGGAGCAAAGGCAGAGCGAAATCTTTGCCTTTTGGAATTCCCATGATTTGGAGAGAAGGAAAGGATCACGTGACAGATTGCTATTTCTGCATGACAAACCTCCAAGGTGGGCTTATAAATTTATTTTTCTTAAATATTTTGAAATCCTCGTATGAAACTTGACATAATATTCACCATAATGTAATATTCCATATATAGCATAATATTCACCATAATGGTAATCATACATTTACATATACATATTGTTATAGAAAATACATTTACACATACATATTGTTATACAAGTTACATTTACATATACAATGATTGTATATTTTCTTTCTTTTTCATTCATATTGTCCCTTCGGGGACAATATGAATGAAAAAGAAAGAAAATATACAGACTCCATCGACCTATTTCATATCTTACAGACCGCAGTCTTCCCTCACGAGCCGCCACTGTCTGAATGCTTCTTCTATTTCATATGCAAGTTTTATATCCATGTTTCTGTGTTTCTATTTTCAGGAGTTAACAAGAAGAACAAACACATTGTTGTATACCCTGACATTCCTTCTGCTATGAGAACTGTACCCCATGGTCCTGGAATTCCAATACCCGACCCACCTCAAACCCTGGACTTCGATGATTCTGATGATGAATCAATGACCAATGCCAATGACCAGTCCCAGTCGTATATACCTCAAAATACCGCTTCAAATGAGCCGAGGCCTCTCAACCAGGCCAAACTTAATGACCTTACCAGGGATTTAGGACTTTCCAAATTAGCTGCCGAGATCTTGGGCTCACGACTTCGAGAGGACAACTTGCTGGCTCCGGGAACAACATTCTCCTGGTATAGGAAACGAGAGGAAGAATTCCGCAAGTTTTTGCAGTGCACGAAAATACCTCTTCCTTAGTGTACTGCTGCAATGTTGAGGGGCTAATCGAATCCTTGGGCCTGCCATATAACGCATCAGAATGGAGGCTATTTATAGACTCGTCTAAACGAAGTTTGAAAGCAGTACTTCTCAACATTGGGAATAGGGTTGCATCAGTCCCTGTAGCACATTCCGTACAACTTACTGAGAGCTACGATAACATGAAAATTTTACTGGATGCTCTCGTATACGACCAACATAACTGGAGGATCTGTGGAGATTTGAAGGTAATACTAATATCATAAGTAAACTATTGCTATTGACTATGTTGTTTTTCCAAAGGTTATTTGAGAGCGTATAAGAACACTTAACTTCCCCACCGAAGTGATACAGTCCAATGCATAGATTTTTTTATCTGATAGAACAAATTCTCTAAATTCTTTAAATATTTTCATTTTTTTTCAGATTGTGGCATTTGTATTGGGAATGCAAGGGGGATACACGAAATACCCATGTTTCCTCTGCAAATGGGATAGCCGAGCGGATGAGAAGCACTATGCACAGCGTGAATGGGCATCCAGAGAGAATTTTGAACCTGGGTCGCATAATGTCGTTTCAGTGCCCCTTGTACCACCAACAAAAATTTTGCTCCCACCACTTCATATTAAGCTGGGCTTGATGAAAAATTTCATCAAATCAATGAATAAGGAGGGTTCAGCATTCCGATATCTCGAGAGTAAATTTCCTCATATATCTGATGCTAAACTAAATGCTGGGGTTTTTGATAGTCCTCAAATTCGAACTTTGATCAAGGATACTCAGTTCGAAAACGCAATGACTCCAAATGAGAAGAATGCCTGGCAGGCATTCAAATCAGTTGTCACTGGTTTTCTTGGCAAGCGTAGAAGTCCAGAATACGAGTCCGTTGTCGAAAACTTGATGGAAGCTTTCAAAGCTCATGGGTCGCGCATGTCCATAAAAATGCACTTTTTGTGGTCCCACTTGGACTATTTTCCTGAAAATTGCGGGGATTATAGTGAGGAACAGGGTGAACGATTTCACCAAGATATCAAAATAATGGAAGAGAGGTACCAGGGAAACTGGGATATCAATATGCTGGCGGACTATTGCTGGTGTTTGAAGCGAGACGTGCCCGAAGAAAACACAGACGGAAAGCCAAAAAAACTTCATTCCTTCCTCAATAAACTTTTTTCCATATTCATTGTATGAATAAAAGTATTTATTCACACAATGTTTTCATTTTTCACGAGTGTTCTTATAATATTATTCGTATCTACAGTGTTTAAGCTAAAAAAATCAATAAATTTGGGGATAAAATTGGACTTATAATAAATGGCCAATAGAGAAAAAACCTGACCTGATTGAGGAAAACCAATGTCATTTTCGAATTCAGCATGGTCGAATTATATAATATGAGTTGAAAAAACCCTCACAGCAGACAAAAACATTTCATATGCATACCAGTGTAATAGAAACATAGTAGAATCCTTCCTTATTAAAAACACTGATAATTTTAATGGTAATAAAGTATCTTTTAACTTGCCTGATTATACGCTTTATATTTTAAAGTTCGTTCCTTGGCTGAAGGGTAACAACCAGCAACTTTAATTTGTTGGTTGTCTTTTTTAAAAAAATGTATCGTTTTTATTGTTACTTCATTCAGTTTTAGTCCGACTAGCGACCACTTTGGTTGTCTTGTTTTATTTACGAATTGAAAAAGGGACCATTATATGGGCTGGAACGTTATTCGGTTCTTATTTTAGATTTTCTTGCGAGATTTATATATATATATATATACAGGGTGGGCCGTAAGTTTCCATACATAGGAAAAATAAAAAAATTTTATGGACAACCATTTTTATTTATATAATATGCTCTACATGGTTGCCATTGTTTTGAAAACACATTTCAATACGTGTTCCCCACTGTTGATGAACACGCATTAGCACAGTTGACGTTATGCTTGTAATGGCGTTGGTGATACGTTCCTTTAGATGATTTATGTCTCGTATCTTTTCCTGATACACCATGGCCTTCAAGTGCCCCCAAAGATAGAAATCAAGGGGGGTGAGATCTGGGGATCTGGGAGGCCACTCCACAGGACCACGCCGACCAATCCAAGCATCCGGAAACTGCTGCTGCTGATCCAAATACCGACGCACGTGAAGACCATAATGAGGTGGAGCTCCATCTTGCTGGAAGTAAACTGGGAAGTTACCTTCCTCGTTTAGCAGGGATGGGAAAATCTCTTCTTGCAACATGTTAAGATACCTTTCGGCATTAAGATTTCCACTGACAAAAAAATTGGTCCAAATTCTGTCACCCCATATCCCGGCCCACACCATCACTTTACCGGCACCTTGCATCTTCGTCGGACTCAGCCAGTTAGGGTTAGCATTACTCCAATAACGTATGTTTTGCCGATTAACCTCTCCATTGACGTAAAAATTTGCTTCATCAGTAAACAAGATCTTACGTCAAACGCATATTCTTAGGGTATCTGAAACATAAAAACAAACGTTTAATTTTTCCTATGTATGGAAACTTACGGCCCACCCTGTATATATATATATATACACACCAGTGTCGAGTGTATATATATATATATATATATATATATGTGTTAATATATATATATATATATATATGTAAACTCTACTGACATTCAAGGCAACTATTGCGAACATTAAACTTCAAAAAGACGGGAAGGAAGGACGGGGTGGGGGATTGAGGGTTGAACGAGTGGAGCAGGGGTAGGGGGGGGTAGATGCCTAGGGCGGAAAGGGGAGAAGGGAAGGAGGGAGGGATTCCAAGCATTGTGCTTTTTGAAAAGCGAGTTTAGACTGCAAGTTTAAATTAACGGAATGACTAAATTCGCGTGACCGTGAAGACTCGCGTAAATTATCTAATTTTACCTAATTTGAAATATTTAAACTTTCGTGTTAATAAAAACGTACTTCTATTACGTAAATTTTACATAATCATTCTCTCTCTCTCTCTCTCTCTCTCTCTCTCTCTCCATATATATATATACACACACACACACACTGTGAATTACGTGTAATGCGTGTATATACGTACAGATGTGTATATTATACTGTATGTATATTGTGCAGATACCAAAGCATTCAAAAAATACTGTTTCTTTGATAGCGCTTATGTCAATTTATTCATGGGTTTTTCTGATAGAAAATCATATTGGCTGTTTTTGGCATAAGTTCCAATAAACATATCAAAGACTGAAAAAAAAATCCTTATTTTTCCTCGGCCATTATTGTATCAATTATGAATAATTTGTTACAGACCCTCTCTCGTTTTGCATCTGATGACGACACAATCAGACGAATTTCCGCTTGGTGGGATGGATTTTTTTTCTTTTTTTTTAATTAAAAAAATAATTGAATAAATATAATTATTTATTTAAAATATTTAGCCTATAGATATATTTAATTTTCATTTCGTGGCGTGTTGTCAATTAAGTCTTTAGGATATTTATAACCAAAATTGAGTTTGTCTAAATATTTTTGCCGACCATTTGGCTAACAGGCTTCGCCCATACTGACAAAAAAAAACGAACCGGGATATTGCGGAGGACGGTTGCGGAACAAACTGCCCGCTAAACAATTTCTTCTGGCCTATCTTAATCCCAACAGACTTTAATGAGAGATTTAAGGATTTCTCCACACGTGCCAATGAGATTCGTTGATTTGAAAACCCCTTTTGCAGTCGATCTGAATGATATAAATATCGAGCTACAAATGAAGTAATTGAATTGCAGCGTAACACACTATTGAAGGACAAATGTAAGGAGGGTAATTTAGTGAAGTTCTACGAGTGCTTATCAATGGAACAATAGCAGGTCTTTTAAAATTCGCGTAGAGATTTGTGTCGCATTTCGGAAGCACCTACATTTGTAGTGTTTTGAACCTAGCACCCAATATTGACGAGCTATTGTCTGACAAAAAGGCAGTCTTCCAACCGATTTTTATGTGCGGTCCACCACTGCTGTGTGCTTTGTTGCCCACATGAAAATTAAGTTCGGTCCTCCTGTTGTAGAGAACGGGGTCAATATAAGAACAGTGTAAACTAAAACAGGCAAATGAAAAACGGTAGATTTTGTTCAAAAAATAGTCCTACCTTCGTAATATTACCCTTGGATTACTGATTTCACCACATTTCTTTAATGGTGACTCGCATGGAAACGATCAGGAGATGGGATTCAGTAATATTCCAAATCGTCAGAGTTCTATTAAGCCTATCGTGATCAGCGATCTTAAAGAAAACTTTGTCTTGTCACCCCAATAAAATACTAACTGATTTTCGTTTTCTCTTCAGATCTATTTGAAATGTGTGATAGCAGCAACTATACGCTTGAACAACGCATATTGGCTAGTACCTGGGTCCATGAGCGACCACGTAATGGCTAAACCATCGAAAATATTCGTGCAGACTTCCAGAACCGATTCAATCGTGCAGCTCCTCCAAAAGGAGCCGCACCAGTGAATCGGCCCTGGAAGTCTGCACGTATATTTTTAATGGTTTGGCCATTACGTGGACGCTCATGAACCCAGGTACTAGCCAATATACGTTGTTCAATCGTATAGTTGCTACTATCACACATTTCAAATGGATCTAAAGGAAAACAAAAGTCAGTTAGTATTTTACAATGGTGACAAGACATTGTGGACACCCTGTATAAAAAATCAGCTAATGCCAAACTTGTATCATTGAATACATTGAACCACACCTATGTTATGTGCCAGTACATCCTGATTATTAGTACATACTACGAGAGTTAAGTAAAGAGATAGTACCCTCACGAACCACTTTCCAAACTACTGAACCTTTGTAGCAAACGACCATCTTTACTTTATATTTTTGTTCTCTCTTCTCATGTTCAAAGTCACGAAAATACTGCGTAAAACAATTAAATATAATCCTTTTTTTTATTTACTTATGATCACTTCACCAGCGCGGGTAGATCGATGGGTAACGCCGTTTCACTATAAACGGAACGGAGACACTGAGGATCGGGGTTCGAGCCCAATCCCTCGATGGTGCTTGTTAATAATAATCGCAAAAGTTAATGTAATGGACCGTATTAGTCTAGTCTGAGTGGGTGTGCCCACTTTTTGACCTTCCTCATTGACTATCATTTATCACTTCGATTATAATATATTTCATAGGAACACTTCAGTTCTCAGTGATGTGAAATTCTGCCATTAACCCTTAAACCCTACCGGGGTACTAGTGTACCCCAATATCCTGGGTATTACTAGCGTAACTTTTATAATGGGTAGCGATTAAGGGTTAAGAATGATCCGTCTCGCATAAAATTCTGGTGAGCGGAGGTTTTATCTTTACCCGCAGTAAAGCGTCTTGTCTTTTGCGTCGTGTGCATTGAAACCACAATACTGTATGTTGGGGATAGAATCAACATTTTGTGTACATTTTAATCGTATATAATATGTAGGTACCAACTAGTGTTACAGATAGATGACAGGCAAATAAATGTACAGATGTAGGTAGATTATTATTACTATTTAGTAGTAGTAGTAGTAGTAAGTAGTAGTAGAATAGGAATGCAAGTGCCAAAGCCGAATCATGTCGCTCTTAAAATTAATAATAATAAAAACAATCACAAAAAAAAGTACTTAAAAGTACCTCAACATTGACTTCACTGCGTGTGTGTGTGTGTGCGAAGTTGAGGGACTACTACTCTATATAACGTGAAAGATGAGTTGTGAAATTTATATATTCACTTCCCCTAACATCGTTCACACCCCTTACAGGAAGGGTCTCTAACCCATGGCTCGCGGGCAACATGTTCCAAAAGTATGGTAAAATGGTTGGGACACAAGAGAATCAAAAGTTGTTTACTGGCCTTCACAGTTTTCGAACCTCACTGTCATCAGTGTCTTGGGGAGATCTGAGGCGATGGTTCACGCAATGAATGCACATTTTACCGAGTTGGAGGCATTTTGTCAAGACGAATGATCAAAGTTACTAATGAAATTAACCCAAATATGGTCCAAAAGCAAAAAGAGGTTCTATGAATTACTGATTTGAGAGTGCTTAAACTTTTGTGTTACATTCTTGAGAAATAAACTTTATTATCCGTCTTTAGATGACGTCGGTTTCATTTTACTATATATATATATATATATATATATATATATATATATATATATTATATATATATATATATATATATATATATATACACTCGTATATCTGACCATTTACATACTTCTCAAGATGTATCACAATTCAAACATTTCAAGAATTTAGTACGGATGTCCAAAACTTTGCAAGTGACTGTACGTTCACGAAACTCGTAAAGTTGTCACGATTATTGTGGAAGAGAGAGAGAGAGAGAGAGAGAGATACAAGGAGTTACAAGGAGTTACAAGGAAAAGAAGAACCTCAAAAGGCCTTGCGGCCCATACCGAGGAGGTACCAATGGCAACGGGTGCCAGGGAAAAATTCATACACCCTCAAATAGTGTGCAAGATTCGGTCTAACCTTTTCTTGAACTGATCCACAGAGGAACTCTTCACAACTTCTGAAGGTAGCCTATTCCACGTGTCACAGATCTTATAGGTAAAGTAATTTCCACACACACGAGTGCTAAACCGTTTCAAATCCAACTTCCAACCATTGTTGTGAGGTGAGTTATCATTTAAACTAAACATGCTTCTAAAATCGACATCGTTCAACCCGTGTAAGAGCTTGAAAACCTCGATGAGTTGACCGCACAGCCTCCGAGTTTCCAACGAAAACAAATTCAGGGCGCGTAAGGGTCGATTGTAGCCCATATGCCTAACGGAAGGGATTAACTTTGTGGCCCTCGCCTGGACTCGCTCCAGCCTATCAATATCTTTCCTGAGGGTGGGCGAACAGAACTGCACAGCATACTCCAGGTGCGGCTGAACCAGGGAATTGTACAGCGAGAGAGCACAATCTCCTTGTTCCGAAATCGAAATTGCCTCCTCTGGGCTTTCTTTTCTACCTCTACGCACTGTTTGGTAAACTTAAGGTCGCTGCTAATTAGCACACCCAAGTCCTTTTCTAAATCAATCGCCTCGATATTACTCTCCAACATGGAGGAGTCCGAAACGGGATTGGCGTAGCCAATGTGCCTGACGTTGCATTTACCCAACTTAAACGGCATTTGCCATTTTTCGGACCACTCTCCTACCCTACGTAGGTTCGCACGCGGTTGTTCGATCGCTTCGGGTGTCCCCACATTTGCCTCAAGCTTGGTGTCATCAGCGAATTTGGCGATCCTACTGACGATGCCAGCGTCGATATCATTTATGTAAATGATAAACAACAATGGCCCCAAAACGGAACCCTGAGGAACCCCGCTAGTGACCGAGGCCCAACCCGAGCGAGCCCCTTTAATTACAACCCTCTGCCGCCTACTCTTCAGCCAGCTTCCAATCCAGCTACCTACTTCCCCACCGATACCCAGCGCGCGGACTTTGGCTATTAGCCGGCGGTGAGGTACCTTATCAAAGGCTTTCTGAAAGTCGAGATAAAGTATATCAATCGTCCTACTCTTATCATATTCACTCCACATGACGTGGAAAAACTCGATCAGGTTAGTGAGACACGACCTATACTACCTAAATCCATGTTGGGAGTCCCCAAGCAGCTTTTAGGAATCCAAATGGTTAACGATCCTATCCGCTATTATCCCCTCTAATAATTTACCTACAACCGAAGTGAGACTAATGGGACGATAGTTCCCTGGACTTTCGTGATCCCCTTTCTTAAAGATAGGGGTCACGTTGGCTTCCCTCCAGTCACCAGACACCTGGCCCGTCTCCAACGATTTTTCGAAGACTGTAGCCAAGTGGGGAGGCACCTGGTTGCGCACTTCCCGCAAGACTCTGGGGAGAAACTGGTCTGGCCCGGGAGCCTTAAACGTACTCAGTTTGTCTATTCTATCGGCAACGACTGTCGCGATACACCGAACATTCTCCAGGCCAGCACCTTCGTGCCTGGCTCGTGGATGACGCGGGTGTCCTCCCTAGTGAACACTCCCGCAAAGTACTCATTCAGCACATTAGCTATGTCCGCGTCGGAGGTCCGCAGCGCGCCGCTGGGGTCCTTTAACAGGCCTATTAGAGAGAGAGAGAGAGAGAGAGAGAGTTTTCAGTCCCCAAGAAACTCAAAGCGTCCTCCTCTTTGCAAAATTATGTTACAAATCTGGGTAGAGTAATTTCTTATTACAGCCTTCAGCGCATTGGTAACTGTGAGTAGGTTTTACATTCAATCACTGCTTTTTGAATTTCCATTGTCCCAGGATTTTCTTTGAAGACACTGTCCGTTATAAGAAAAAATAACAGGGAATGAGGTCAGGTGATAGAAGAGGTCATGCAAGACCAGTCGTGAAAATGGAAGTATCCGTCGAACAAGACTCTCGGGCCAAAGGTTTCATGCAAAAAGGTCTAAAACAACATTTGCTGTACGAGGTTTTGCACCGTTCTGCTGAAACCAAACTTTATCTAAAGAACTATTTCGGCCCATAAGTGCTACCTGTAAACCTTAACTTTGCAACGAGTGCTTTACAATGCTTTCTTTCACTCGTGGTTACGATACTCGCTGATAATTTGGATCACGGAGTAGCTCTTAACTTCATACAAGGTTATGATTAACTGTCTGGTTTACTCAAAACCATATTGTGAATATGTTGTTATAAACAATTAACAACAAAGTGAAACGATGCACGCACAGCAATGAAACAACTTCCACACGTTTGAGGTATCTTGCCTAAGTAACTAAATAATTTGTTCTACGTACACGCTTTTCCTGCCACGTTACGGCGCGCTTCGGGCTTGGCAGCGAACATTTTCCATGCACTTCAGAAAATCTTTAAAAAAATTAGTAAATAATATACTAAAACTAGATAACCAATTTACACTAAATTAAATTATCTTTCTAACTTTGTAAACCGCGTTCACACACACACACACACACGCGCATATATATATATATATATATATATATATATATATATATATATATATATATATATATAGTGGGCCAAGATGAAGTAGCCCCTTGAGTGGTTAAAAAAAAATAATGGAGCTACTTTATATTGAGAATTTGAGTACCATATATATATATATATGATGAATTTCACAATCAAACACGTGAAATGAATGAATGATGTAAACACACAAGGAAAAAGAAAAATGATTCCAAGGCCTTTCGTGTATTCAGAAGTACACCTCGTCAGGGAATGGAGGGAGAAGGCGAGATGACAAAAATATATACACCGGGACAGAAAAACAAAAAGATTAGCACATGATTAACAAGCGTTGATTAGAGGCAAAAAGTATTTTAACAGGATATTGTCAATTTCATACATTCCCGCACTGTTATTGAAATTATTTTTAAAATGGATAAATGCACATTCTAGAATATTCCTTTCAATTATATCTCTGTTTTTAACGAGCGCTTTAGAACTGTACCATTTGATGCTATGATTACATCTATACATATGGTTAAACAATGCATTAGAATTATCTGCTGTTCTACACGCATATTTATGTTGTTTTTACTCTAATATCTAACGTTTTACCCGTTTGACCTATATATACTGAGTCACATTGTGTACATCCGATCGAATACACACAACCAACCACATTATCCGGGCTATTCTTTATTAGGCGTGATTTAACAATATTATTATACTTAAAGACTACATTAACACCAATTTGCTTAAAAAGAATATCATGCTTCTGCTAATACAGTTCGCAGACTTTTGATACCAATTGCTTTGAGTAAAGTCGGAAGATATTGAAAATTTACATGGTAAGGTAGGCTAAGGCGCTCAAATTCCTTGACAGTCACAATATTATAATACCTATTCTTGGCTTTCCTAAGGCAGTTCTCCAAAAATTAAATGGATAATCTTTTTGTTTTTCTGTCCCGTTGTATATATTTTTGTCATTTCACCTTCTCCCTCCATTCCCTGACGAGGTGTACTTCTGAGTACACGAAAGGTCTTGGAATAATTTTTCTTTTTCCTTGTGGATTTTCATCATATATATATATATATATATATATATATATATATATATATATATATAAAATTAACACATGAAGACGATATTATATTACGGGTGCTCATTTTATTTCTACGTTACTGTCTAAATAAAAAATGCAATCCTGAAATGATTATAGTTTTGTCACGCTTCTTTCTATTCAGTAAAACAAAACTTGCTATTCCAGAGTTTTCTTAAACATTTAAATAAAATATACATCGTCTCTTTGTTATGTATATTACTTCTAATTAAACCTAATAAAAGGAAATACAAAGATACTACCTTTATTATGCAAGGCAATGTGTTGTTTTTCATTTGTCTAGGGAGAACACACACACACACACACACACACACACAGTGTGTGTGTGTGTGTGTGTGTGTGTGTATTTCTAGACAACAGCGGTAGAATTTTTAGAGTCTGGATACTTTTAAACCGAACCTCATGATGCGCCTCTGTGGTGTAGTGGTTAGCATCGCTGACTACGAGTTCGTCGGCCCCGGTGACGGCAGGCGGCGCGCAGGAAAACCCAATTGTTCATCCTTTTACACAATAAAAATTGGTTAGTATACCCTGGGTAGCCTAGTGGTTAAGACGCTGGGCTGCTGATCGGGTGGTCGTGAGATCGAGTCCGGGCGAGAACTTTGCAATTTCTGACAGCGTGGTTCGGATTCCACGTTAAAATGAACAATTCGGACGGAAATAAAACGAAGGTTAAACCAAGGTATATGAGGCGTTGCAAATACGAGGGGCGAACTCGCCAAACCAGTTTTGAGGTAGACGCGTTTAAACTTTGTGACTATTGTGTACGAGGGGCACATAGCACAAATACACGCATTGAAAATAATTATATTTTGAGTGTACGAGGGGGGATATTTGGCTATACAAGTTGCCCGTGATTCGGGGGGTGGGGGGGGTGGGGGGTGAACTATTCATTCGTGGAACAATCGCGAAATCGCCAATGTAGCGAGTTTGCCCTTCACATATATATATAAATTATATATATATATATATATATATATTAGGGTGGTCCAAAAGGTTAAAGCATCGCCTAAGTTCTCTCCACAAAGTTGGTTTTATGCCTCTTGGTGTGGACAGTATTTGTGCAAAGTTTCACGTTATTCGGTTAATATTTAGGGGTCGCCCCACTTGCCCCTTTTTGAAAATTTGGGAAAATATATAGACAACTGAATAACTAAATTTTGTTTTGGTTCTCAAAGAATATGAAAGAAAACAGTAAGACAATAGGACATGATAATGGGTGTATCTTCATTATTTCTTCTGCATCAGAGTCGCCTTGGATGGTATTGGTATCTGTTTTCGGTGGGCGGCTACGAGTTGTAGGAGGTACTGCTTCTGGTCCTCGTTTCGTGTCAAAGTGTCATTGTAGCATTGTGCGAGAGCAATACCTCGCTCGGCAGCATCATTGACGACTTTCATCTTTAAGGCGCGATCTCTAAGTTCCCTGTAGTTCTTGTCATTTGGCCATTCCCGTGGATCTTTTGAAGTAACTGGCGCGCTTCCTCCTTACCTCCAACTTTCAAGGCATCAAAGAGGGTCAATGTCCTTTTCGTGACGAAGGATGCCACATCATTTTCAACACCAGCTTCCGCCTTGTCGATTCGTCGGGGGCAGCCATTCTTTTGGGGATGTTGGAGGTGTTGAACCATTCTCCTTTTGGTATCAGGATCGATCCTATTATCGAAGAAGGCCAGTCCAATCAGATGCTCCGACAAGTACCACAGGTGGCGTCTTAGAGCTGTCTTCGCCGCTTGTGCAGCTCCTCCGTGTGGATATTTTTCCAGAAGATGCAGCATTTTGAGATCATTGAGAGGAGCTTGTGTCCCCATTGGCGCTTCATGCCAGTACTTGACGTAAATCAGACTGACAAATAAAGCCAGCTGAGTCACGTTTCGTTCTTCGCGTGCTGTGAGCTTGAATTGATAGTGAAAGAGGTAGATTTTGAGCGCATAAATCGCCTTCGCCATCCATCTCGCGTGGTGCATGGGACCCGGAGCTCGGATAAAGAGTTGACCACCAGTCTTTCCCCCCAGGAAGAGCAAAGATAGTTCAAGGAACTCCTTGTAGTCATCACGAGGTTGGCTTGCCTGAAGAGCGTTAGGTAAGTAAGTGAGCATCTCTTTTCTCATCTCTTGGAGTTGAGGGTTCTCGAACAAGCTGTCCGATGCTGAGACAAATGCTTCGTGGGAGAGAGATGGCCATTCCTTTTGAAATCGCTTAAAAAGGCCTGTTTCAGGACTTCCTGTTGAGCCAAATATTGAGGCAAAGACATCAGCAAGTACGACTTCAAGTATATGATGTCGACAACCGATCCAAACTAGCTCGTGACCCAATGCTTCTTCAATCCTGACACAGGCTCCGCGATGTAAACCCGTGTTTGACGCAGTGGTATCGAAGACGAGACCTCTCACATGCTGTTCCACGTTCCATAATTTCATAGTTTGAAGGCATGCCTGGGCCTGTGCTTCTCCAGTTCCTTGTTTCATCTTTGGGACACCAAGCAGCTTCTCCTGTCCATTGAATGTTATAAGGATTGCTATCCGATGCACATTCGTCTTCTTCCCTTCAATGCCGGGGAGAAGCTTTCCGTCCCAATGGAGAAGGACAGGGTCTTCTAGAGAGAATGATTCTAGGTCTTCTCGAGCTGCCTGTTCTCGCCCACTTTCTCTGTAGCGATGAATAGAGCTCCGAGAGCACGTCATCCCAGACAGATCATGCCCCGCGGCCTGTAATACAGCTCCAGTTACGAAAACAGCATTCCGGTCAGAAAGATTGGTGCGATCCATTGCTCCAATGACTTCTGGAGATGGGAAAATGTTCGTAACCTTGTTCTTGGGACGCTTTGGTGCCGGAGCTTCAGACGAAGAAGGAATCGGAACCGATGGTCTATAGTCGTCGTCGTCTTGCGAAAAAAGGGAAGAAGAAGAAGAGGAAAGATCAATTGATGACACTCCTGCTTCTTCCAAATCTTTCTGTGTTGCTTCATGCCTTGCCTTCCTCTTGGCTTCCTTCTCCATTCTGGATCACTTTCTGTCCTCTTGTGTAGTCGTTTCCTTATCAATGCCAGCCATGCTGCAAGAATTGACATCCTTGCGCTGCATGGACAGGAAATTTAGGTCCTCAACATTGACGATTGTGCTCATGGCATCACTGGTTGCGATGTCAAACAGTTCCTGGATGTCCGCTTTGAAGATGTCTTCATTCATTCTATCGCTGGCACGTTGCCTGGTCCTGTGCTTCTTGAGTGTTTTGTAGCGGTCTAAAAGCTTTGAAAGCTTACGGACACAGGAGTCGATCCGTTGAGTTGGGATCCGCGCTCGGGTCCAGACTTCAATCACCCTCTGGCATGCCTGGTTCAGACTGTCGGAGGTGGTTTGCTTTTGATTGATGTGGTGGTATTGCCCCAAGAGGAGGGCGTCAAGGCATGTAGGGAGCCTTGACGTGGATAAAGTTCCAGTTGCCATCCCTAGAAGCCAAACTTTTGGAATTGATCGAGTTTGAGCCATCGGACCTAAGGAAGAAAAAGTACATTATATAATATATATATTCAGAGTGGGGCGACCTCTAAATATTCACCAATCACGCTGCAATTTTGCACAGACCATGTGGACACTAAATGGACAAAACCCACACTTGTGGAGACTATCTAAGACAATTTTGAAATTTCCCCTATGGATTTGGACCACCCTAATATATATATATATATATATATATATATATATATATATATATATATATATATATATATATATATATATATCTATCAGAAGTCGTAATTCTCCTACATACGAGCAGAAACCAATGCCCTGAGGGGGCACCTTCGCATGCCGTACATATATACATAGCATATCTGACCGGCAATCGGATAATCCCGGGTGGTACCTCATTTTTCATTTGTTCGTTATATATATATATATATATATATATATATAAATTAATCAGTGTATCAAATTAATAATCGCCTCCCAAGTCTATCTCTCTACCACCCTTCCGCCTCCCCAATTTCAGAATCCTGGAGTCGCCACTGATTACACTGGTCAACAAATTTTAAGGAATTTTTTGTATCTTTAATGAAAGTAGCCGATTCTTATGTATTTTTGCATGCTGAATTTGAAAATGCTAGTGAAATTGTTTAATTAGTTAGCGTTTTTAAGATATCATGGTAATTATTGTGTAAGTACTGGTAAAAATTTATCCCACAACATATATGTATTTTAAGGAGCACACTCACTTCAATGTCGTTTCCTCTTGGCCTGTCTCTTGTACTCTGACTGTGTAGTGTCTCTTATTACTGACCAGCAGAAATCAGCCAGCATAGATGAATTCCACTTGCCCTGGTAACGTTTCTCAAGAGCTGAAATCTGCTGATGAAAACGTTCCCCATGTTCGTCACTTACTTCAAGGTTTGCCGGGAAAAAGTCGAAATGGGAATGGAGGAAATGAATTTTTAGAGACATGTTACATTAGGGTGTGTCGAATTTTTCAACTTTCAAATTCCAAATATGAGGGGTGCTAAAAAGTTGCAGCATGACTTAGGAATTCTAAAGATATTTTTGTTAATTTAATATAATTTAGTTTTGCTTGGTAAGAAGCTACATAAAAATAGTGACTTTTTTTACTTTTTTGTGGAATTATATAATAATTATTATATTAATAATTATATATGCTGTATATATAATGCACTGCTGTTTTTGCTTATTTCACAAGTTGAAACATATTCATCAGTGTGCTGAAGATTACTTGTCCGTCAGTGCTACCATCCTAATCAGTGGGAATTGACCTACAATGGCTTCTAAAAGGAGGACAAGACCGGGGACATTCACACATATGAGCAACCTAATTGGAACTGGTAGAGAGTTGTTGCCCTCTGAACTCCCAACTCTGCGAGACGTTCTGAAATATGGGCTACTGCTAAGAGAACAAAGTGGTGAGGATGTGAGAAACTACCCAGCAGCCAGTCTTGCAAAGGACATTTACCCTAAAGTGCTTGAAAAGTTGGAACGAGCAAACAGTTCTTTTGTAGCCCCCGTTGTAAATTCACGAGTCACAATCTTAAACAAGATCCAAGAGAGCTGGGAGCAGGCCAAAAACATATCTCTTGGGAGAGGAAAGCTACATGTCAAAGAGGCTTTCATTGCAAAACTTGACAAGCTTTTTGACATCCTCAGTTGCAAGTGTAAAATTGTTCTCTGCTCTGAATTTGGCTGCCTTGCAGATGCTGGTTGCAAAAACGAAACACATTAACTGTACATGCCCTAGGGAGATGAAGATCCCTGTGAAGGAACTTGCTTTCATTAAAGGTCAGAGAGACAAGTCTGGTTCTATTGGACCACATCAGATTGGCTTGCCAGATCAACCTGAGCACAACAGACAAGTCAAAAAGCAGAAGCGGCAAGAAGACGAAAGAAGAAGGCTTGCTGAATATAAGCAGACAAGTAAGCAGGATGTTTCAATGCCATCAAATGAAATAATTTTCTCTGATGATGAAAATGAAGAACAAATAGCTGATGCTCAAGATGGAAAGGATGGAAGTTATGAAGTGACATTAGAAATACCAAGCACGTCTTCAACTTCCAATAAAAAGCCAGAGTACAACACATTAGAAATACCTAATGTTGCTATGCATAGCATCAGATATGGTGTTGGCCTGCGTGCCACAGCTGCCATCACCACTGCTGCCTTTATGGATGCTGGCTTGATCACTGAAGAAGACAAGAGACTTGTAGTTGATCCCAATAAAGTCAAGAGGGCCCAAGAAAAAGTTATGAGATCCCTGGATCAGGAATTTGATGATCTTTGTAAGAAGGGTGAAATTGACTGCATCTTCTTTGACGGCCGTCAAGATACAACTAAAGTTATGCTGAAAGCAGACAATTCAGATCGTCAGTTCCCCAGCATCATCAAAGAAGAGCATTATTCTGTGTGCAGTGAGCCAGGTGGAAGATATCTCTACCACTTCACTCCTGAGAAAGGCTCAACGAGAAAAAAAACCTGCTGAAGTTATTGTTGATAATCTTGTAGATTTCATGAAGAAGAAGGGCATTGATAAAAGCCTGCAGGCCATTGGAGGTGATTCTACAAATGTTAACACTGGCTGGGAGGGTGGTTCCATGCATTGGGTAGAGGTCAAGCTTTGCCGTAAGCTGATCTGGTTGGTTTGTGCCCTCCACACTAACGAGTTACCCCTGCGACACTTGATCACAGCACTGGATGGGAAGACCTTGTCTAACAACAAGTGGACAGATAACATTGGCAAGATGCTAGACTCTGCAACCGAACTTGAAATTGATCCTTCGTTCACCAAACTCTCAATTGGAGAGCCTCTTACTTCACAGAGTGACAATGTCGTAAAGGATCTCTCTACTGATCAAGCGTCCGAGTATAGGATCACACAGGCCATAAGGACAGGAGAACTTCCCACAGATCTGGCCCTTCTTGAAATTGGTCCAGTGAGCCATTCAAGGTGGTTGACAACAGCAAACAGGATTTGTCGCATATGGGTTTCAAAAAATGGCCTTAAAGGCAAAACCCTCAACAACTTAAGACTGATAGTGGAATACATTGTTGGTGTGTACTACCCCTGTTGGTTCAACATCAAAGTAAAACACTCTTCGGTGGAAGGCCCACGCCACATCTTGTTTCAGCTGCGGCTAGTTAGGCTGCAAAAGAAGGCTGTAGTGGATGCTGTTTTGCCAACCATCAAGCGCTCAGCATGGTATGCATTCAGCGAAATGATAATCCAGACACTCTTGTGCTCAGATGACAGTGAGGAGAGGAGAGCTGGTGTCCAAAAGATTGTTGACATGAGGGGTGGAGATGATGACACACTTGGAGATCTTTCTGTACGTCCCAGGAAGACACCTTTCATCAACCCCAGTGCTTCTTCCGTGTTGGAGCTGACAGACTGGTCTGACGGGGTATTTGAACCTCCTTTGACATGTAAACTGACTACAGCGGAAGTAAAGAAGTTCTTTGACAAGCCTATGCAAGTTCCACAGTGGCCCTGTCATGCTCAGTCAATAGAGAGGTGTGTGAAACAAGTCACAGAGGCAGCAGGCAGGGTGTATACACATGAGAAACGTGAGGGCTATATCAGAGGCCAAGAAGCAAGTCGGCGGCTGATGTCCAAGAACGAATCAAAGCAAGACTTGATGAAACTTGTTGTTTAAATATTTTTTTTTACTGATGTCATTACTTTCTAATGTTGTTTTATGATTACAAGGATATGTTTTATGATTACTAGGATATGTTTTATGCAGAGAAACTAAAATTTTTATAGCATTACCTGACATTTTGAGAAGCTAAAATTAATAAATGTTGTTTTCCGAGAGCAATTTATGTGCTTTTTAATCAAACGTACATTTACCAAGCCAAGTGTTGAGCAATCACAAAAATAATAGCAGATTTGAATTCTTCACATCCAAAAACATATTTTTAAAACCCCTCAGTGAAGGAATTGGCAAAAATTAATTTTCACCTCCCAAATTGACACACCCTAATGTTACATCCCATTCTTTGGTACGCCTTCAACATATTATCCACCAATTCATCTGCATTTGGAGCTCTGTTGTTTCCAAGGAAATTTTGCGACACTGACTTGAACGAGACCCAAGCTTCTTTTTCTGCGCCCTCCAAAAGTGTCTCGAAATGTTCATCTTTCATCAGATTTCGTATATGAGGACCAACAAATATGCCTTCCTTGATTTTTGCCTCACTGAGTCGAGGGAACTTCTGGAAAAGATACTTAAATGCCTTTCCATCCTTATTGAGTGCCTTCACAAAATTTTTCATAAGCCCTAACTTAATATGTAACGGTGGTAGAAGTATTTTGCTTGGCTCTACTAATGGCTCGCACGAAACGTTTTTCACACCTGGCACTAAACGTTCTCTTAGAGGCCATTCCTTCCTTTCATAATGCTGTGACCTAGCACGGCTGTCCCACTCGCAAAGGAAGCAGCAGTACTTCGTGTAACCCTGTTGGAGACCAAGTAACATGCCGACCACTTTCAAATCACCACATATGCTCCATTTGTGAGCGTTGTAGTTTATGTGGTGAAGCAGATATTGCATATTTTCATATGTCTCCTTCATGTGGACAGAATATCCAATTGGAATGGCAGCTTTTTCGTTTTTGTTATGAAGTAGTACAGCCTTAAGGCTTAGCTTAGAGGCATCAATGAACAACCTCCATTCGTCATCTCTGTATGTTATATTTAGAGCATTCATTAAACCAACAACATCTGTACACACCACGAAGTCACCATGTTTGATGAAGAAAGTCTCCAACGTGGATTGCCTAGTGCGGTACATGGATATTTGGACATCATCATGAAGAAGATGCCACTGTTGAAGGCGTGAGGCGAGCAATTCTGCCTTAGACTTCGGTAAGTCCAAATCTCTGATGAGGTCATTCAGTTCGTGTTGGGTGATTTTATGCAGTTCTGTAGACAGTTCACTGGGCACAAAGTCGGTATCTTGTGATGTTGTGGGATGTGCAATGTCTTCATCTGTACTCGTTACAGGATGCTCTTCGTCATCCAAATCGAGGGTGTCTGAGGAGGTAGGAGGATTGGGCACAGGTATGTCTTCGTTATGGGGCACAGGTCGAATGGCGGATGGAACATTAGGATACTTGAGGGTCCATTTTTTCTTCTTACTAATTCCACGTAATGGCGGAACCATGCAGAATAAACAGTCATCCACGTGGTTACTTTGTTCCCTCCACACGACGGGGATGCCGAAGCCCATTGACCTCGGTTTCCCATTGTACCACTCGAGTAATGTAGTTGCACATGTAATGCAGCATATATGCGGCGCCCACGTTTTGTCCTGATCTCCTAATTTGCACTTAAAATAAAGGTGGTACGCTTTCTTGATGGCAGGTGTTAACGTCTTCTTTTGCGATTTTAATGTTACTTTGCCGCAAATATAGCAAAAGTTATTTGAGTCATTAACGCATTTACGTGGCATTTTGCTTATAACGTCAATGAGAAACTGATCGCAAGATTACGCTTTAACACGCACTACACTCTATATGTCATGAAGTAACCACAGGTGCAAATTACGAGGAAACACGACAAAAGCACTATGTCAAAATGTGAAATAACGTGTCACCACAACAAGCGTCACTTAGAACTGAGCTAAAGGGATTTACGATGTACTCAAGATGGCGCCAGACAACGAGGTTGCCAAACGAGCACATTCTACAGTGTTGGCATATGTTATGCTTCAATGATATATTCATTTCAATTGGGAAATAATGAAAACAGGGCACCCGTGTATCTTCTAAACGCGAACCAATCATGCAAAATGAAGGTCATTTTCGGATTCAGCGACGTCGAATTACTAAAGAAATGATGGTTTCATCGAAGATACATTTTGGCTGTTGATTAGTGTTACCTTCGAACCTAGGGTACGCATTGTGAAGTACATGAGCCTTTGCCTGGATCAGAAAATGAAGCATACTTTACAAATTACAGAAATTGAAAACTATATTTTTGTAATGGTTTCCAATACATAATATATAAACTAAACACAACTTCAAATATTTTCCTTTCATAATAATTAATGTGATAAAATCCTTGAGGGCTTCATTGGCAACTTGACTGTAATTGAATTGAATTGAATAATCTTTATTATTTTATTAATTAATAATCAATAAAATAAATACGTTGGTCTTACAATTTACAATGACATAAATAACTGTGAAGCTGGACTATTTATTTTATTTAATTTGTCCCTTAACCCTCTACCGCCGACTGGATCGAATAAGTACTGTTTCAAATATACGTATTTAGACTTAACCCTACAAAAACGTCGTTCGGCGTTAAAGGGTTAAGCTTTAGGTTTTAATGGGCTCTTATTAAAAAAAAAAGTTATTATTAATAGTACGTAACTCATGAATAAGAGTTATTAATTAAGGTATGTATTAATCTTAAATTATCATTATCGACATAAATGCAAAGTCATTATTGAAGGGATTATACCATTACCATACAAAGGAATCAATATTATGCATGAGATATAAGAGCTGAACAACTACGAGTAATGTATCTTTAATCCGAGATTACACACGAGAAATGAATAAACAATAGTAATGTACATTTAATCCTAGATTTTTATTAGTATGCCATTATTAATCGAGATTTGAACTTGGTTTTAATGAATTTACATTTACAATATTTTTTATATCAGCATTTAAATCATTCCAGTTTCAATCCAATTAAAATAAATAGTTTTTGAGATGAAGACAATCTAAATTGAGGTATAACATGCTTTGAACTATTTCTGGTCTGATATGAGTGGATTTCTTGATGAGTTACAAAATATCTGTTTACCCATTGTAAGTTAATAATTTTGTTCTCACACTCGTAAATAAAAATAAAATGTGCCAGTTTGATTACATCATCGAGCTTTAGTAGTTTTAACTCTTTAAATAATGCACTAGAGTGATCAAGGAAATCAGCATCAGATAATAACCTTATTGCTCTCTTTTCGATGATAAAGCTACTGTTTAAAGCGTTGTTAACGGAGTTTCCCTAAACAAGGGTGCAATACGTTATATAAGGAAGCACAAGATTATGATACAGAGTTAATAAAACCTGTTTAGGGACTACATTTCTAAGTTTAAACATTACAGCAACGCTTCTTGAAATCTTTTTTGTGATAAAATTTACATGATCACTCTATTAAAAATTCTTATCTAGCAGTACACCATGAAATTTTGTTACAATACACTCCTTTCCTGCGATTTCATCAACATTAAGTTCATCAAGATACACATTTCTTTTATTAGTAAAAATAATGAAATTTGTTTTATTGGTATTTAGGAAGAGTTTATAGGTGGTCAACCATTTCATTACACTGATGAATTCTGAATTAAATATATTCTTAGCTGAATTAACATCTTTGCAAGAAAAAGAGACAGTTGTATCATCTGCAAACATTATGAAGTTATGTATATCAGATGAACGTGGAAGGTCATTTATGTAATAAAAATAACGGTGAAGTCAACTCTTATTCTGAAGTTGACTTAACAGTTAAATTACAATTATATATGAATCACGCATATAACTAAGGAAATCATACTTGATAAAATTTTAACCGTATATAGACTGTTTAGAGCTGAAACGCAAATTAAAAGTTGCGTACATTGCGCTTTTATTGCAGCCAGTCAAATATATCCTAGTCAATAGCAGGGCTGTGGAGTCGGAGTCGGAGTCGGAAGCAATTTTGGTGGTGCTGGAGTAGGAGTCGGTAAAAATGTACCGACTCCGACTCCGACTCCGACCTCAATATAAATTTTAATAAAATATGTTTTTGTGTGTGATATCACTGGCAGCTATGGTGGTTAAACCACTTAAATAATAAACACAATGTTTTCCATTTCAGACACTAATGCCATTAATTCATTTTTTCTTTTCAGATAATATTTTTTATTTTTAATGCTTATTTAATTTCGAGTTCTTTCTAAATTTCATAAGTCTTTAACTTTCAAGTCTAAAACCCCTTTCACAATGGCAAAGACACTTCCAACAAAGTCTGCAGTTTTTTAATATTTTACAATAACCACAGATGGGAAACATTTCGTGTGTCAGTGTATGATAGATGATGATGATGAAAAATTATGTGAAGCAAAAATCAGTGGTTTTACTGGCTCTGATAAAAATGCACCAACCAGAGCATCAAATTTGAAAAGACATTTGCAGTGTTTCCATCCCAAAATTTTAGAAGTTGTCATTGAGAAAGATAGTAATAAAAACCTTCCAACTACTTCAAAGTTAATAAAAGATCAGAAATCTACTGAACGACAAGCACCACTTACAAGATTCTTTACTACAGACAAAGTTACCGTAACAATGACCACAGATGATGATGCTTCACGTGGTGGTGATGAAATGCCTCTTGTGTAATTATCATCATAGCAGATTTAGAATTAATATACCTTCGGAGTCGGAGTCGGATAGACAAAAAATTGAGGAGTCGGAGTCGGAGTCGGAGTGGGTTTTTTATGTGCCGACTCCTGGTCAATAGCCATGATTTTGTTATATTCATGCACATAAGAACCAAATTAGCTCACAGGGCACACAACCGTCACACGACTCGAATTATGTCCATACAGAACAGAAAAATGTCAGATCTTTTATCCCATGGCTTAAATTTCATTTATATCATGATTCAGAGTGGGAAGGACTTGAAGAAAAAGTAGAATAGAAGTTTAGTTAAGTTAATTTTATCTGATAAGTTTTCTTTAGATACGCTGAGTGTACCTTGCGTACCCTGACTGCGCGCCACTAGCGAGTACTAAGCGATACTTAATTATTAGTAGGACTAAACTCTTCCACAGTTTTAGCATGACGTTCGCTTTTCTGCTGTGGAAGCTCCTCCATACAATTTCCTTTATTTTTTTAGCGGTTGTAATGTTAATATTGCGTTCTCTGCATTCTGCATCCAATGATATAATTATTCCAAGATCCCCTGACGGGTGGGTTTGGTGTTATCTATTTGGCTTTATTCTGTAGCACCATGTTACCATACCTCATAGGTTAGAATTTTTTTTCGTTGAACTTCATATTGTTGTCTTCCGTCCATTTGAATAATATTTCAATGACGTTTTGTAATTTTTCTATGCCACTCGCATTTGATATTTCCTTACATATTTTGGCGTCATCCGTCATTAATGTCCGCATCAGTGTCTGCAATCATTATGATAAACAGCAGGATGGGGAGGGGGGGGGGTCGTAATACTGTACCATGTGAGACAGAGCTGATGAGTTCTGAAACTTCAGATTTAATTCCATTTACTACCAGTCTTTGTGTTCTTTGAATCAGATAATTAAATATCAAACTTCCCACCTTTCCACTAATTCCTCTATTCTTAAGTTTGCTATAATTCCATGATCACATTTATTGAAGGCTTTAGTAAAATCGGTATATATATATATATACAGGGTGGGCCGAAAGTCTGGATCCATAGGAAAATATATATTTTAATACATAAATTACAACAAATGGTAAATACTTAAAATGAATATCAACTTTAACTCGTAAATGCGTATCCGTGATACTGTACAGTAGTTCGTACTCCAGTATAAATACTCAAATACTTTTTTTATTTCAGCCCAGAAATGGCTTCGAATCTAACAACAGAAGACCGGGTAGAACTTGTGCTCATGTACGCGAGACAGGGTGCTACACACAGAGAAGTTGCTACCGAATTCAATAGAAATCATCCTGATAAGCATCCAGTAACACATGCGACTGTTGGCAAGTTGTTTAAACGTTTCAAAGAAACAGGAAGTGTACATGATCGACGGCGTTCTGGTCGTCCAAAAACTGCAACTGATGAAAATACCTCTGCAATGGTATGTGAAACTTTAACGAATAGTCCAGTAAAGTCAACAAGAAGAGTAATTATCAAATGAAACACGCATCTCGCGAACGTCAATTCGAAGAATTATTAAAAATCATAAATGCCATCCCTAAGTGTCTCGATGTCAGAGGCCGCCAATTTGAGCATTTGTTATAATTTGTTGTTTATACTGGAGTACGAACCACTGTACAGTATCACGGATACGCATTTACGAGTTAAAGTTGATATTCATTTTAAGTATTTACCATTTGTTGTAATTTATGTATTAAAATAAATATTTCCTATGGATCCAGACTTTCGGCCCACCCTGTATATTACATCTACATTTTGACCGCGACACAGTGTTTCTAGTACTTTTTCTCGAGTCTAATAGCAGTCATAGGCATGATCTTCCACCTGAAGCCATGTTGGTTCTGTTGAACAAATTCTTCTTTTCTTGTTGGTAGTAAGCAATTTTGCCTCTAATTACACGTTCAAAGAACTTAATAAGGTGAGAGTTAATGGCCGATAATTCTTATGCATTTATATATATATATATATATATATATATATATATATATATATATATATATATATATATATACACACACTACACTATAATAACCATTATGATACATACAGTATGTAATAACAAATTGCTTACAGTTATACACAATGGCGTACATACGTGTGCCTGTATGTTATCCACATAAAAATGATGCACTTAATTTGAAATAAGCGTGTGTGTGTGTGTGTGGTACTGGTAAATAAAAACGGAGAAAGATGTGGGTCTAATATCCATCCGGGGGCTTAAGAGTTTCTCTCACACGCGTAAACGAAATAGATTTTGCGCGAGTACTGTTCACCCCCACTTTACTAACCCTACATCAGGGGGAGGGGTTACCGGCTCCCCTCCAATCCCCCTACACTTTCCCACGAAACTATCAACCAACTAACTTCGAGCCCGAGGTGATTTGTTTAAAGTTCCACATCCGCAAAAGTACTTTTTACTTAAATCAAATTTGCGAGTCTCAGTTTTTCTAAATTTGAGTAATCTTCACCGAAATTCAGCTTCAATTTTCAGCGGGTTCGTCTATGATATTCGTTGTTTTTTTAGAGAGGGAGTGGAATATTAATTACGTGGGGAAAGAGACCCTCTCCACACACACACACACACACACACACACACACACACAACACACACACACACCCTCTGCCCCCCTCCCCACAAAATAAAATTATAGATTCCGGGGCGACCATCTTTCGAATGGTATCATCCCACCCAATGTCATTCCTCTTTCATTACGAGCTCAAAAAGTGGAAAGTCGAAAGCGAGAATTTCAAAGGAAGAATTTTCAAATCGGTCTATTCCTAATTCACGCTATTCTCATTCTTATCCACGGCTTTCCCACTTTGGTCCAGATTAGATTAGGTTATGATAGGTTAGGTTAAATTAGGTCAATAAGTTAGGTTAAATTAGGTTAGGAAATATTATCCATTCCCATTTGAAGACTTTACCGCGAATAGGAATGGAGTGACATTATTTCTGAAATGAAGAAATTCTTTTCCTCAAATGAGCATTTCTCACTTTGTGCATTTTCACTGCGGACCAACGATGGCAGTAGGAATGACAGTGAGTGGGCAGTAATCTTTCGAATTGGTCGGAGCTGCAAATAATTTCGGGATCAAAATGTTGCTATAGGCGAGCCACTATATATATATATATATATATATATATATATATATATATAAAAGCTTTCCATCCACATGAAAAAGTTCCCCATCCTTGCGTGGTACAGTTTGCAGTGCCTCTAAAACGGAGGGGAAATAAAGGAGTGTGTGTGGGTGCGCGTGCGTGTTCTCGTTGAGAAGGGACCTTTTCTGAAAGGTCAAAGGTTACCGAGGAAAGGGATCCACTGCGTAGGAATGACCTACTAAATTCTTTCCACACGAAGAGAGAGAGAGAGAGAGGCTAACAAAGCCCCTAAGGTCCATTCTAGGCTAGTCCAAGAAAGAAATAGATAAAAATACAAAAAAAAACAAATGAAACTAAAGAATACTGAACACTTATACCATATGCTTACACTCATAAACGTGCAAAACTTTCATACAGGAATAGTAGTAATAGAGCTCCCTCTCCTCCGGCAGCCATTGTTGACAAAAAATAGTTGTGAAAGAAGATTTATAGGAAAGCAGGACAAAGTATAGTGAAAAGAGTTCATTCACATCATGAACTTATCCCAGTTACGCATGAGAAGACAGTGGAAAATAAAGGATTGCATGAAACACAAAATTACTCAATTTTCTTAAAGAATTTTATTTGTGTATTTATTTAAGACAAGAAATCATCATTTCATCGTCCCATCATTTCTCCAATGAATACCAAGCAAGGCCATCGTGCTCAGAAACTTTTACGAATTAATTAATTAATTACATTACCATTTTTCGCACGGGACTTACTTAGATAAGGAAGCACTGATCCAGCGGTACCTCCAGCTGACCAGCATCCCTCAATTTAAGAATTACCCCGACAGCGGTACATATACGTAATGTTTTTTTTTATTTCGCAAAATTCTGTTACACACTATTTAAAACTAAAATTCTACTCCTCTAGCTAAATAGCATTCCTGAGGATGAATACGTTTGTTCGGAGGTTTTGACTTCTGAGAGTTCTCATGAAGCTTCCCATCATCTGAAAATTCCCCAGTGCTCTAAAATCAGACTAGACCAGTGCCTCCTACTATATTTATTGCAAAAGGGAACATCGCTATTTCTGTATAAAACTATAAAACTTTATCTAGGTAGCTAAGTTAGATATACCGCGATTTACCTAAAGAGTACTAACAGTCCTGCACTGTATACCCAAGAGTATCGCTGAAATTAAAAACACCTATGCAGAGGTTTTGGCTCCCGAGAGATCCCATGAACAATAGCAGTATCTTCTCAGAAGTCCTAGTGCTCTGAAACCACGCCCGACCAGCGCCTCCACCTACATTTATTGGCAAAGGGAACATTACTACTACTACTACTCTGTCCGAGCTAGGCCTCCCTCAAGCAGCTCCCTCTGTAATGTCAAAAACAAAAGAACAAATGAAAGAAAAAGGGTGGGGGGGGAGAAGTGTCTCTTTCCCAAATAATTTAATATAGTTATTCGGAGGTTTTGACTCCCGAGAATTCCCAGAGAGATAGAAAGAGAGAAAGAGAGAGTTACATGGACAAGAGGAAGCCTCAAAAACCTTTCGGTCCATTCAGAGAGATTCATGCTATTAAACTAGTTTTATTTTTAACTATTCTAGCAGTAGTAGAAAACTGGATAAAAAAGTATAAGGCTCTCTCCCCGCACCCCAGAAGTGGGTGCGGAAAAAGGTTGAAGAAAATAAGCTGACCCTAGAAAAATAGCCAAGGAAATTTTACAGGAAAGAGAATATATAAACTAGCTCGACAATTACGTTATGCCGACATCGAAATCACATGGTTGTATAAACTAACATAATAATTATTTGTGCTAATCGTATATCAACTACTTGATATCGTCAAAATACCTCGAACATATGTTTTGATTTCATACAAAATATTTACAGCTCTATTCAGGGCCGCCGAGAGGGCGGAGAAGCCGGGTTAAATCCCCGGGGCCCGGACCTCTAGGGGGCCCGGAAAGAGGGGGGATAAAATCTAAAAATATTAATAAAGCAATTGATTAAATAACAGAGAAGAAATATAATTAATAAACATACATTTTATAGAGATTATCATCCGTATGTTTTGAATAGTGACGGACATATCACTGGTCAACAAAGTTCTTGTCACAGAGATATTTTTACTTGAACTATGTGTAATTTTTTACGTTGATTACAAAAATTAAAACAGAATTTTTCTATCGCCCGCAGTTTTAGAGTGACACACGAATTTACATTACTTAGGATTTGAGTGAGAATAGGAAGGGGGCGGGGTCTGCCCCTTCCTCTTCCTCTGCTTATAAGTTGCTACACGTCACTGTTGACTTTCATTTGTCAGTTACTCATTTGATTTCACTCAGTGAACATCGTGCATTTTATTCGTGATTTTCCTTAACCATTTTTTTGTGTCAGTGCGTTCGTATTGTTTCATGACAGAATGCCACGCAAGTGTGTCAACCATCCAAACTGTTTCTGTTATGTGTGCAGAGAGTTAACACTTAAATTTCAAAGGCGAAATTTCACCCCTCTCGTCAAAAAAGCATACGAACTTTATTTTGGTTGCAAGGTAGGGGATCAGAACAAGAAGTGGGCACCTCATATATGCTGTATTACGTGTTTAAGACTTCTGACAGGCTGGCTAAATGGGTCTTGTCAAATGCCGTTTGCTGTTCCGATGATATGGAGAGAGCCGAAAGACCATTTAACGGATTGTTATTTCTACTTAACAATATACTAGGCATTACTGCGAAATCTAAACATATGGTACAATAGCCAAATTTACCATCAGCCATAAGGCCTGTTTTACATAATAAACATTTGCCAGTACCAAGGCCACCGGAAACGTGGAGTTTAGAATCAGGGGTTCTTAACCTGTCGCTCGCGAGCAACATGTTGCTCTTCAAATGGGCAAATGTTGCTCAGGAACAAAGCCTGCTTTTCTAATGCAAAGCAAAAAGGAAAATATTTTTTCCTGAAATTTTTACTGCTGACTTCAAGATAACATTTTCATTCATGGTCGACATTTTTAGCCATTTAAACGACTTAAATCTGAGATTGCAAGGAAAAAATAATTTTGTTGCCTTATATGAGGAAATTACGGGATTTAAAAAAAAAAAACTTTTTCGGAGTCAAGTTTCTAAGGAGAATCTTAATCATTTTCCTGAACTTAAAAAATGTTCGGCTGAAACTGCTAACAACTGTCCATCACTCGTAGTAAAAGCACTCGAAGACATTAGTGACGAGTTCGAAGAGAGGTTCAAACACTTAAAAGAGCATCTACCAAACTTTCAATTATTGACAAACTGCATAAATTTCGAGATTGATGATCTGACACAAATTTTCAAACAAGAGGAAATAGCAGCTGCAGAATTAGAACTTATTGATGTTTTTCAATATACCTAAAAATTTTAATTAAGCATTATGAAGTTTGCATGCGTTTAAAGAAATATTTAAATGGTTAAATATTTATCTAATTTAAACTTTAAGTTTAAGTTTAAGGCTTTTTTTATATAACGGGTATGTTGCTCACTCTGTAATTAAGTGCCAAAAATTTGCTCACTTAAAAAAAAAGGTTAAGAACCCCTGGTTTAGATGATGAAAATGAAATTGATGTACAATGGTAATGACGAAGCTCAACATGGTTTACTGACGGACGATGTTGATCCAATGTTTGAACCATCTTGTTCATCCACAGAGCCTCACTTAATATCTCAAGCAGACCTGAGCGAGCTTGTCTGTGATCTGAAATTGTCAAAAGATCAATCCGAACTTTCGGCTTCCAGGCACTAAGATATCTTTTTACCGCAAGCATCAAAGAAACTTTCTACCCTCTTATGAAAACCCTTGGCCAACAACATGATCCAAACGAATGGCGCCTATTTATTGATTTCTCGAAGCTGAGTTTAAAAACTGTATTACTCCATAATGGAAATAAATACCCTTCAGTTCCATTAGCACATGCCGTACATATGAAGGAATCATATGACAATATGCACCTGCTTGTGAAACATATTCAATATGATAAATACTCTTGGCACATCTGTGGAGACTTGAAAGTGATTGCACTTCTTCTTGGTTTACAACTGGGTTATACGAAATTCTGTTGTTTCCTCTGTGAATGGGACAGCAGAGCACGGGAAAGCCATTACTCAAAGAAACAATGGCCACTTCGACAAGCGTTGATTTCAGGGCATAAAAATCTCACCAGTTCACCTCTTCTTAATCCAAAAAAGTTATTTGCCACCACTACATATTAAACTTGGTTTAATGGAAAATTTTGTTAAGGCTATGGATCAAAATGGCAGTGGGGGGGGGGGGGGGGGTCTCTACTTGAAACATAAATTTCCGAGGATCAGCGAGGTCAAAATCAAAGAAGGGATATTTGTGGTCCCGCAAATTAGAGAAATCATGAGAGATAGCGCGTTTGATGAAATTCTAAGTGAAGTTGAAGGAGCAGCTTGGAGAGCATTTAAAGTAGTGAACACAAATTTCCTCGGAAACTTCAAGGCCGAAAATTAAGAGTCACTTGTTGAAGAACTTCTCAAGGCCTACAAAGACGTGAGGTGCAACATGTCGTTGAAAATTCATTTTCTTGACACATCTCGACTTCTTCCCAACAAACCTAGGCGATGTTAGTGATGAGCGTGGGGAACGCTTTCATCAACAAATATCCACGATGGAGAAGCGATACCAGGGCAAGTGGAGCCTCAGCATGTTGGATGACTACTGCTGGACATTGTCAAAGGATGGCCAGAAGCGAAATACAAACGTACATCATCAGTAACCACATTTTAGGTGAATTCAATATGCATTTTCTACTTTGATATTGCTATTACGCCTATAAATTAGTTCAAATTTCATTTTCGATTCACTCAATATTGGTGGGTGATAGAAAAATTTTGAGGCCATTTTTTAACTCAGCGGTAAAAAACCTATAAGATCCACCCATTTTTGTTCATGTGATAAATAAAAAGTTCGATTTTGTCGACCAGTGATCAGTTTGCTCGTTATGTACACAAAAAACATTCGTAATAAACTACTGAGTAAACAGGTGGGGGGGTACCATATACCAATCCTTCCCCGGGGCCCGTGGTAGCTCTCGCCGGCCCTGGCTCTATTTACCTAGGTGTTGAAGCAACGAAGACCGCATGGCCCACTCTCCAGGCTAGTTCCAAAAGGATTAAGCAAACTCTCAATGTCTACATCACGCCGGCAAGGTGACGAAATGTTTCTACAGGAAAGGGGTTGAAACAGGAATTGAGAAAAGAAAAAAGATTTTCCACACCATACCCTCACCCTTCGCATTCACAATTACAAACACGGTTAGGTAGACTAGCCATGAGTGGATCCTAGGGTCTTTGCTGGTCTCAAACATTATAACATTACATTATAACAACATGCACCCAGCCACCCGAGAGAAGGGAGAGAGAAAAACGAAATAGTGACGGCAGAAACGCAACTTTACCTCACACCTAATCCATGCTATGCATTTGTTTTCTAGATTTTGTTCATTGGGAAATTATGTATTTCTACAAAATACTTAACTAGTCTATTAACAAGGCAGGCAAATGTGTGAGCGTGTTTTCTGTAATTGAATGTTTGTTATGCGTATGTCTGCCAACTCCGAATATCGCCGAGTTTCAACTTGGGTCTCCCGCAGTAAAAGGTGTTTATGCGGCAAGTGTTGCGTCACCACGAGAATAGAGAAAATATTTTTCCGTCGAGGAATATCAGTGGGAGGTCCCTGTATCTATCCCCATGTACTTGTCTTTAATGGCGAATGAAAATGTTTCGTGGATGATCACCCGTTGTTGCTACCCCGAATTCAAGAGTCTCCCACTTAAAGGCGTTTACGAGGCAAGTGATCAAAAAATTAGTTGCTCAATGGCTGATCATGGTATGTGGGGCACATTGCAACCAGAAACGTCTCTCTAAAGTTGGGGAAGGACTAAGTGTAATGGTAAATATTTAAACAAACTCCCGCGGGGTTACGTTATAATACTATTTTCAAAATACTAATTAATCGATTCGTAAATTATGTTATATGTAGAAACAGTCGTAAACCCTGAGCGTATTCAGAACTTTGTTCTATTTTTAAACATTTACATTTTGGCTTGAAACAACCTCCGAGGGAAGTTGGTTCCAGATATTAACTATTTTATAGGAGAAGAAATTACCGCAAATGGAGGTGCTAAATGTTTTTAGTTCCAATTTAAAATTATTATTTCTTGTTGAGAGAGAGAGAGAGAGAGAGAGAGAGAGAGAGAGAGAGAGAGAGAGAGAGAGAGAGAGAGAGAGAGAGAGAGAGAGAGAGAGAGAGAGAGAGAGGTTACAAGGAAAAGTAGTACCTCAAAAGGCCTTGCGGCCCATACCGAGAGAGAGAAAATTTTACTATGAAGCATATATACAAAGTTTAAGACGCATGGTTGAATAAAAACGTTACTATTACTCTTCGGTTTTTCAATCGCATGCGGTACATTACGTGAAACTCAAAAATAGTACTGAAGAAAAACAAAGGCGGTACAGAGTAGAAGATGTACCACAATGTACCGGGTGATTACAAATGATCTTCCCAATTTTAAACATTTATTATGAAAAAACTAACAAAGCTACAGCGAAAAGCAAGATATACGAATAAAGAAGAACTCAAAAAGTTTTATTTACGAGCTATTGAAGTTCAATGTGAGCTCCTTTTGTGGCTCTGGCAGACATTAAAGCGGTATTCTGTTTCCCTCCATACATTTTGTAGCATATCATACTGAACTTTTCTAACAACCTCAGGTATCCTTTCCTTCAGATGTTCCAAAGTTGTTGCTATTGTGGAACAAAAACATCATTTTTGACAATCTCAGAGGAAGAAGTCAAGGGGGGGTTACATCGGGCGAACGAGCCGGCCAAGGAATGGGCCCGTTGTGCCCCTTACGCCTGATCCAATGATCAGGCAATTGCTCATTCAGGAATGTTGTAACCTCAAAAGGAGCAACAAAAGGAGCTCATATTGAACTTCAATAGCTTGTAAATAAAACTTTTTGAGTTCTTCTTTATTTGTATATCTTTCTTTTCGCTGTAGCTTTGTCATAAATGTTTAAAATCGGGAAGATCATTTGTAATCACCCGATACAATGAAGGGAAAGAGCGAAGGAATAAGATAAAATTCAGAAACTTTTTGAACCAGCATATTTTGGTGAAGGCGAAAATGATCGTTTTATAGCCTCTGTTGCACCAAATAGGTAATATATATACTAGGGGCACTCAATATATTTTTCCCCACCCTTTTTCTTAGCTAAATAATAGGCCATGGGGCTCAAATGTCTTTTGGGCCGTAAGTTTGAACTTTCTGCGCTTCACATAACCGGATTTTCCAGTTTGAACCTCCCCTCCTTGCATAAAACCGCTTTTAAACGCCTTTGTATAAAACCGATGGTTAAACGCAGTTTCGAAAATGGCGTCTGACAGTGATGTGCGTCGTAAACGGAGAGCTGTTATCAAGTTCTTAACCAAAGAGAAGGAAACAGTTGGAAATATTCACAAACGTCTACAAAACGTTTATGGAGATGCTGTTGTTGATCGAAGCACAGTTGGGCGCTGGTCTAAACGTGTGAGATCATCGGAGAGAGGGAGAGCCAGCCTCGATGATGAGCCACGCAGCGGTCGCCCGGCATCGGCTCTGACATCTTATACTGTGCAACGTGCTAACAGCATCATTCGATCAAATCGGCTGGTCACATACGAGGAGCTATCAGTGGAGCTAGAAATTAGTGAAGGAAGTGTGAATACGATAATTCAGCAACTGGGATACTCAAAAGTGAGTTCACGATCTGTTCCTCGCCAACTGACTGAAGATCACAAAGCCCAAAGAAAAGAAATTGCTTCTGAGTCGTTGGTTCGATACGAGACAGAAGGGGATGACTTCCTTTCACGAACTGTGACTGGGAATGAGACTTGGGTACACCACTTTGAACCTGAAACAAAACGCCAATCCATGGAGTGGCATCACGCAGACCCCACGTAAGAAAAGCTCAAAATGGCTCCCTCTACAGGAAACGTTATGGTCACCATCTTCTGGAACATGAAAGGGGTGATTCTGGTGGACATTATGAAGAAAGGACAAACAATGAACTCAGAGGTATATATTGCTGCCCTACAGAGAATCCAGAGACGTATAAAGCGAGTTCGACCGGAGAGAAAACTGGAGGGCGTCCTTCTTTTGCACGATAACGCAAGACCACAGAACAGTTTGCAAACAAGAGAGGCCATCACAGAAATGCGCTTGACTGTGTTAGCCCACTCTCCATACAGCCCCGATGTGGCACCTTCAGACTTCCATTTGTTTGGGCCAATGAAGGATGCTATTCGTGGAAGAAAGTTTCAGAATGACGAGGAGGTTGTTGAGGAGGTTAAGAGGTGGCTCCAGCGGAATCCAGCGGACTTTTACCAGCAAGGAATAAAGGCCCTTGTTTCGAGGTGGAGGAAAGCCGTAGAAAAGGATGGAGACTAGGTGGAAAAATAAAACCTTGTAGAAAAGGTATGTAACGACTTGTGTACAAAATTTCTGGAACTTACAAGGAAACTTGGAAAGAAAAAAAAAGATGCGGCAAAATATATTGAGTGGCCCTCGTGTGTGTGTATATATATATATATATATTAGGGTGGTCCTCCCTTATAGAGGCGATATTTTTTTTTGGTAATTTACATGCTCCCACCCAATAAAGTTGTTCCACTTAATAAGAAAATAATTCTGCTTCAATTTGAGCTCGATCGGATAATAATTAGAGGTGGCTGTCGAAGCTTGAAGTTACCACAAAACTGCAAGGCGGGGGTTTTCTATTGACCCCCTGAACAATCTCAGTTGGCCCCCAGGGATCCATGGATCACCACTTGGGAACCACTGATATAATGTGTAGTTAAAAGATTTTTATTTTGCATATATATTTTAAATTATAAGCGTTATAACTTATACATAACACTGATGACGTAGTATTTTGAATCTTCATGGCTGGCAAGACCACTCACTGTAGCTCACTGTTTAAGATCTTCTTAGTAGGTTCAGGATATTTCTTCCTGTGTTGCTCCACGACTTTCAATAGGTATTGAAGTTGTTCTTCATTCTTTGTGTGTTTTCCACTATAATCCTGGATAAGTGCAATCCCGCGTTCGGCATTGTCGTTCACGACCTTGATGTTTTCAACTTTCCGAAGAGCCTCTTGAAACTCATCATCTGAGTCCCATGTTGACGGGTCTTTTTGCATAAATGCAGTATTGATATTGAGGGCCCGTATAAGCTTGAAAGAGTTTCTCGTGCTCAAGGAATCCAATGTTGGGAGATGATCTTGACGAAGGCTCACAAGTTTAGGACATTTTAGGCTGCCTTCTGTCTCATTAATTCCCTTTACAATTAATCTTTTTGTCTCTACTGATACAGAAGCATCAAACAGTGCCAATCCCACCATTTCCTCAGATAGGTACCACAAGTGGCCAGCAAATTTAGATGCTGCAGATTTTGCCAATTTTAAGGATTTCGTTCAAAATTTAAAGTTTGACAGCCACCCCTAAATATTATCGGATCTGGTAAAAACTTTGCCAAAATAATTTTTTTATGAAGTGGAACTACTTTATCGGGTGGGAGCAGTAAAAATAAAAAATTCGTTTTTGAGGACCACCCTAATATATATATATATATATATATATATATATATATATATATATATATATACACACACTCGTATATATACACACACATCTTGGATTTTCTTCTGCCCGAATTGTTCATTCTGACGAAGGTCAAGCTTGTTACTCCATCTTAAACCTACAGTTTAACGTGGAATCCGAATCACGCTCCACCAGCAGCCCAGCGTCTCAACCACTATGCTACCCAGGGTACTCATTTATCTACCAACCAATTTCTTTATTGTGTGGAAGGATGAACAGCTGGGTTTTCCTGCGCGCCACCTGCCGTCACCGGGTCTCGATATCTGGGCTGATGGATTCGTAGTTAGCGAAGCTAACCCCTACACCACCGAGGCGCCATATATACTACCGGTCAAAAGTTTAAGTACACCCTGAAATATTCATAAACTTCAAATTTTGTTTAAAGTTTTTCATTTATTAACTAAGTTATCATGACACAAATTCATAAGTACAAACATGGGAACTTAAATAGCAACAAATCAGGACAATTTACCAAAAGCAAAGTCTAAATTTTAGATTCATCAAAATAGCCTCCTCTAGCAGCAATTACAGCAGAACAAATTCGAGGCATGCGCTCAACAAGAGAAAAAAGATAGTCTGGTGAAAGCTGCTGCCAGCACTCTTGTAAGAGTTCCCAGAGCTTCTGAACCTGGATGGCTGCTTGGCTTTCACTCGTCGATCCAGTTCATCCCACACTAGCTTGATGGTGTTCAGATTCGGGGACTGTGGTGGCCATTCCATAACTGTGAGCTGACGTTGCCGTTCTTTCTGCTTCAGATAATTTTGACACAGCTTGGAAGTGTGTTTAGGATCGTTGGCTTGCTGCATTATGAACTGTTGGCCAACTAGTCGCAGTCTAGGTGGGATGGCATGGCGCTGTAGAATGCTGTGATAGCCAATTTGGTTCAGTATTCCAGTGATTTTGTGGAGATCTCCAACTTGCTCCCCTGCAAAACATCCCCAGACCATCACATTTTCTCCACCGAGCTTCACTGTTGGCACAACACACTGCTGTGTCATTCTTTCACCCGCTCTGCACCGCACAAATATTCTGTGTTTGGATCTAAAAACTTCGAACTTTGATTCGTCAGTCCAAAGGACAAGTTTCCACTGCTCAACAGTCCATTTTTGGTGTTTTTTAGCCAAGACTAGCCTTTTCTTTTTGTTCTGGAGTCTCAGCATTAGTTTCTTTGCTGCAGTTCGTCCTTTTAATCCTGCCTCTCTTAGTCTTCTCTGAACAGTTGATGTTGAAACTATTGTACTTCTGGAGTTGTCCAGCTGGGCTTTGATTTCAGGTGCTGTGAGGCGTCTGTTGCGCAGACTGGTGACTCAGATATACTTGTCGTCTGAGTCTGTTGTGGTTCTTGGTCGCCCTGACCTTTTTCTGTCCTTATTTTGACCAGTTTCTTCGTACCGTTTAATGGCACAAGCAACCGCATTCACAGAAACTTTTATTTTTTTTGAAATTTGCCTCAGTGATTGGCCCTCATTTCTCAAAGTTACAATCGACTGTCTTTTTTCTGTTGTTAACTGGGCTTTGGCACCCATTTTTGCCTTTTGGAACAAAGAAATGTACCTTAAACTACACAGTTAGCCCCTCTGCAAGGATTTTATATGTAAAGACCTGCAGCGCATGTTAATAACTGAACACATGAGGGGTCACGCGTCTTAAGGTACCTAAGCGCCAAAATTAAAATTCGTCAGAAATCGCCTCCAAAGTTCAGCAATATTCTGGCAATAGTATCTGTTATTAATTGAGCTAGAGCGTTCATTTTTGGCTAAATTAGAGTTCTAAGTATGCTAATGAAGATATTGATGAGTTTTTGGAATAGATTTTCATATTTTCATATTTTTGGCTGTTATTAAAAGTCAACCATGAAGTGTAGAAATTCCAGTGTTGTCCCATTTCACAGAGAATCTCATTAAGTTTTTCTGATACCAAGTTTTGACAAGTTTTTTAGAAATTCCAGTGTGTCCGAAAATTATCTGTACAATTTCATCTTTTAATAAAATTCTTGATAACACACGTAAAATTCTTAAAGAAGATTATTTAGAATCTGTATTTTCAAAAGTTTCTTTTATTAAAGTAACGTTGTTACAAACATTCGATATGTGCACCATTAGTGATTCGCAAAACATCCAATCGATACTCCAAATGTTGCCATGTACGCTGCAGCATATCCACATCAATTCGCTCAATAGAAGCTGTGATTCTTGCTTTTAAATCATCAATGTCTGTCACCCGCGTATTTTACACAAGATCTTTGATCTTTGGTATCAGAAAAAACTTAATGAGATTCTCTGTAAAATGGGACAACACTGGAATTTCTATACTTCATGGTTAACTTTTAATAATAGCCAAAAATTGTAGAGATAATTCTCGGACACCCTATATATATTTTTTAAGATTTTTTGATTTTCTTATTATGCCGAACTTTGGGGTGAACATTTGGCTGGCGATAGAGGTGAAAAAAGTAGTTCGCTTAATAAGGTTTTCAACCATACTTCTAGTGTCATAAGGTCGTTATAACCCAAACCACGCGATAGAGGAAGGGTGAAAATAGTGATATCCATCAAAAACACGTTTTCGCCTGTGGTGGCGCTTGGGTACCTTAAGACGCGCGACCCCTCACATGTATTAACATACTCCTGAAGAAACACACTACCCCAGTAAAGACTTTTAAAATGTTTTTGGACCTTTGTGCAGAGCTAATGGCATTAATTTTAGGTTGCATGCTAGACGTAAATTAACACACTTTGAAGGCTATTTTGAAGAAGCCTCTGTGTTACAACACACTGCATAGGGCAGATGCATTGAAGCATACAATATGAAAGCCAGGTAAGCAAATTCATCTCTAGTACCTGTTAAGTTTACATTTGAAGTTTATGTCGTGAACTAAGCAGCAAAACATTGGAAATTAGTAGGTGTAGTTAAACTTTTGACCAGTAGTGTGTGTGTATATATATATATATATATACGAGGTGTGATCAAAAAGTTCGGTAAATAGTCCCGCAACTAATGAACGCGTGTCACTAGGTACAGTATGTGATGTCATCAGCCATATACACTGACGTCACCTTGGCCAATTGCCAGATGCCAACAAACACCATTCAACTACGCACCAGTGCGTCGTGTCATTGCTTTGTGTGAGGGCGGTTTTGTGGCGTCTGGTGATTTTGCAGAAAATGTCGAAATTTGAGCAACGTGCAAACATCAAATTTTGTTTTAAACTTGGTAAGACGGCTACAGAAACGCACGGAGTGCTTGCAGCTGTCTACGGAGATGAAGTTGTTACAAACAAGACTGTCTGCAAGTGGTTTGGTAGGTTTCGAGAAGGAAATGAGTCTTTGGAAGATGATGAAAGAAGTGGTCGTCCGTCCATCTTGTTTGTAACAACTTCATCTCCGCAGACAGCTGCAAGCATTCCGTGCGTTTCTGTAGCCGTCTTAACAAGTTTAAAACAAAATTTGATGTTTGCACGTTGCTCAAATTTCGACATTTTCTGCAAAATCGCCAGACGCCACAAAAACGCCCTCACACAAAGCAATGACACGGCGCACTGGTGTGTAGTTGAATGGTGTTTGTTGGTATCTGGCAAGTGGCGAAGGTGACGTCATCAGCCATACACACTGACATCACCTAGTGACACGCGTTCATTAGTTGCGGGACTATTTACCGAACTTTTTGATCACACCTCGTGTGTGTATATATATATATATATATATACACACACACTTACTTTTGGTGAGTTTGAACAACGGTTCAGGATCGACCTACGGTCGACCCCTCTGCAGCATCCCGCCTCATTTGCGGGATTTGGTGAAGGAGGGAATTGCTGTCTGATCTCCTCCTGCCCTCGTAGCCAGCCACGCATGGCTGGTCAGGGACTTTGCACAGGAATCTGTCCAGCTGGTTCTTGAAGTTATTCAGGTCGGTGTGCTGGAGATTCGTCACTTCTTTTGGTAGGACATTGAAAAGCTTTGGGCCTCGTATTCTGAGAGTATTGTATTTTCCATCCTCGTTTTCATGGCCCCTTGTCCCACCGCATCTGGGACCGTACAAAATCTGCCTTCTTCTCTCATATATATATATATATATTATATATATATATATATATATATATATATATATATATACTAAAATGATCGCTTTAAAGCCTTTGTTGTACCAAAATAGGTCATATGTACGTGTATATATATATATATATATATATATATATATATATATATATATACACTGTATATTGTCAGAATGCCCATGTTGGTCGAACATTTGTGTAAATTTTCGTCTGACTATTTTTTACCCAGTTGGTCGAATAGGTTATATATTTTTTATTTTCAAATATTTAATCACTTTTGTTTGTGTTGAAGTACAGCAAGGGGGAGGAATTCTATAAGAAAGTTTAGATAAAGGGGTTTTTATCGTATAGTTATTTTTTCGAATTTCACCCACGTTAGGATTTTAATTAAAAAAACTCGAAAGCAAATAAGTTGTCATTTAAGCTTCCTCAGACTATGCACACGCTCCGATTTGTTTTAGGTTAGGTTCGATTAACCTGAGTTAACCTAACTTAACCTCAAAAAAGTAGATCGTACAAGAAAATCAGACTTGGGGATATATATATATATATATATATATATATATATATATATATATATATATATGAAATGTTATAAAAAGAGTTTAACGCTACAATTTCACGATATCCCTTTTTCATCATTTTTAAGGAGTCAAAATTTTACGTTCCTAACTGAGTTTTCGGCTTTAAATGTGGCGTTAAAAGTTTCAGAATACAGTTAGAATACGTTATAAAATCAACGTTATAATTCGCTGTTAATGGGGAAGTTGGGGGAGGGAAATAACGGGAGGAAATTGGGGGAAAAATGTTAACGGATTTATTTAAATTTTATTTATTCGTTTATTTCTGCTTCAATTGCGTTAAACGTTTTTTAGAATGGGTGGAATTGAACACACACACACCACACACACACACACACACACACAATACAGATATACTGTATATAGAGGGTGGCGCAAAAGTCGCCGCATCATAGGAATTTTCAGTGTTGATTATAATAGTTTTTTCTTTTAGGTAGGGGATGGCTGCGAAATTAACAATAGACGAGAGGGTGAGCTTGGTTTTAATGTATGGAATACCAGGTACAACAAATCGATGAATCGGTACAGAATTTAAATTCTGTACCGATTTGTTGTACCTGGTATTCCATACATTAAAACCAAGCTCACCCTCTCGTCTATTGTTAATTTCGCAGCCATCCCCTACCTAAAAGAAAAAACTATTATAATCAACACTGAAAATTCCTATGATGCGCGACTTTTGCGTCAACCTGTATATATATATATATATATTATATATATATATATATATATATATAATATATATATTAGGGTGGTCCAAAATTTGGGCTAAAATTTCAAAATAGTTGGAAATGCTCTCCACATGGCTGCTCTTATTCCTTTAGATGTGAAGTGATTTTGTGCAAAATATCTGTCGATTCAGTACATAATAAGAGGTCGTTATGATTTTCACATTTTGAATTAATTAATTAATTAGCCAATCATTTTCTATCCGCTTCATTTTTAGAGGACGCGGCAGTCACGCCACATTGACTCCGCCCACTTTCAGAGGATGATGCAATTGTTCGATTTCTTGTATAATGCTGTTTGTGAATCAGACAAATCATTTACTCATGCATTATTTCAAGTTTAAACTTGTTGAAGGACGGTTTTAAGTTCGTTCAAACTTCAAGATCTTAGGAATAGTATCTCATGTAAGTATTAATTCATATATATTAATTATTAGTTCATATATATTAAGTATTAATTCATATGTATTATATTTATTCAGTATAAACATATATATATATATAATTATGTTCTTTATATGCAAATTTATAACTGGTAAGGATGTTGCTATTAAATTAAATTATTAAAATTGTAAGGTATATATCTTATGAAGTTTATTATTTACGTATTGTTAAATATATTTTTTAAAATTTGGCTATCTTCCTACCCATCGACCACTAACCACTGTAACCAATTTTTTTACTTTATTTATTTTGACTTTGCAAGTTTTACTTTAACACTTATACAATTGTGCTTTGGTGCTAAACGGTTAATGCATTATTTTCTCTCATTTTTCAGGTTATAGTTAGAAGTACTCGCTCATCTGCAGAAACGTGGGCTCTAGGAAAGCCCAGCAACGAGTTATCAACTACAAGGCTACCCACATGTGGTGATGTGCTTCGTTTGGTTCAGTTTCACCACCATGAACAGTCCAAGACCTTGAAAGAGAGCTACAACTTGGCCTGCAAAGAGGACCTGCAAGTATGGCAAAGAGCAAGGATTCCTACACAGCGAGTCGATTCCTGCGTTAGGAAGTTATCAAAGCTGTACGAAGAGTTCCTTGCGTTGAATAAAAACCGCAAGACGCAGTTACAAAGCTGCAGAGTGAAAGAGAGCATGTTCCAAGAGACTGTCTCAGAGCTTTTCGACGTTGCCTCGAAGGACGCCTTGAAATTGATAAACAATGAAGAAGACCGCCAATTCCTGATGATGCAACGAGAAGACATCTTTTCCTGCAGTATGGCAGGCTCTGACAAGATTAATTTTGCCAAGGAATACCGCAAGAGATGTCGACAGGAGAAAGATGCTGACAAAGCTCTACGGTACAAAGAAAGAGAGGCTGCATTCCAGGCTGGAGCTGCTGCTCTTCCATCATCCAGCACATCAACTTCATCCTCTGAAGAATTCAACGCTGAAGACGATGATTATCTTCATCACGTCAACCTTCCCGATCGAGGAGCAGTCTTCGTTGCTGGATCAGTCGCTCAAGCCCTGGGCTATGATATTTCTACAATGACTCTTCCACGCAGCTCCATCCGTCGTTCAAGAAGGCAAGCAAGGCAGGCAACAGCCAAAGAGGATCAAGCTTCGTTTTCTGTTGAAGGACCCCTTCTTCACTGGGATGGAAAACTACTTCCCGACATCGGCGGCGCAAAGGAAACAGCCTAACGAACCGCGGTAATCGTTACGGGAAATGGGATGGAAAAACTCCTAGCCGTGCCAAAAATACAACGAGCTACAGGAGAAGAACAGGTCAAGGCTTGCATTTCGACGATTGATGATTGGAATCTTCGCGGTGAGATCCAAGGTCTCGTATTTGACACAACTGCGTCTAATACTGGCCTTCACGGGGGAGCCTGTACCATGATTGAAAAAGCAGTAGGGAGGGAACTTGTTTGGATCGCTTGTCGACATCATATCCTTGAAGTCGTCTTGTCAAACACCTGCAACGCACTTCTTGGACCCACAGGTGGCCCGGAAATGACTCTCTTTAAACGTTTTCAGAAAAAAATGGCCATCACTTCAGAAGGATTCCTTCATGAAGGCTTCAGAGATCCAAAGATGTTCCAGCATCGAGAGGAAATGATCCAGTACTTCACAAAGACACTGGAGTCTAAACAATCGCGTGATGACTACGAGGAATTGCTACGACTCTGCCTGACCTTCTTCGGGTGCCGTGATGAGAAAGAAGTCAAGGTCCGCGCTGCAGGACCAACTCACCATGCACGCTGGATGGCCAAGGCCATCTACGTCCTCAAAATTTATATGTTCAAACATCAGCTACAGCTGACAGCACGTGAGACGGAGAATATCACCGAGCTCTCTCTGTTTATCGCCTTGGTCTACGCACATTTTTGGAACGAGGACCCCGTCGGAATCAACGCTCTTTTCAACGATATTCTGCTTCTTAAAATCTTGCAAAAGTACCCAAATCAGACCATTTCCAAAGCAGCATCCACAGCTCTTCAACGACACCTCTGGTATCTTGGAGAGCATCTCATCGGCCTTGCATTCTTCGATCCTAGAGTCGATGCCGAGACCAAACGGAAGATGGTCGTAAACCTCCAACGTAACGAGAATACCACTGTTACTCGTCAATTGAAGCTTGAAGGAAACATTGAAGATTTGAATTTGTATGAAATGGTAACCAAAAGGACCCTGGGAATCTTCAATCTGTTAAAGAAAGAAGGAAGGAAGGCAGCGGAGGATACCTTCCTGAGGACCGATCCCAATTCCTGGACGGAGGATGATTGCTTTCAAGAGTTTCGACGCATAGCGATCAACCTAAAAGTTGTCAATGATTCGGCGGAGAGGGGTATCGCCCTTATCAAGGCATATAATACATCTTTGACGAAGGATGATGAACAAAAACAATTCATCCTCCGATTAGTAGCAAAACATCGCCAAGACTACTCATCGTCTTCGAAGGAGTCAGTGATGAAGCGTTAATCTAAGTAATGATGTATATTATAAACGAATGATAAATGTAATTTTCTATCAAACATATCATTTTTGTTCTTTAAAAATTAATGTTTTCTTTAAGAGTTATTCTGTTTTCTAAAAAAAATAAGCTGTTTTCTTTGAGATTTAATCTGTTTTCAAACAAATAAACTAGTATTTGCCCGTTTTTTTTTCATTTTTTAACCCAGAAGATCAATCTACTAGAAAATGAGTAGTAAAATGAAATTCATAGCGACCACTAAATCACTGGGGAACAAATTTTAACCTTTTTTTTTGTTTCTTGGACGTAAACAGGTCGGTCTTATAGGATTTTTTCCGCTGATTCCGAATATAGCCGTAGAATTTCTCTATCACCCAAGGTTACTGAGAAATTTGTATTTTAATATTTATTCAAAAAGTGTATAGAAGTTAGTAAAAATACTTCATAAAAATTATATTAGTGGCAGATTGGCATTTAAAATATTCTTCTTAAAACTTCTTTGTCACTGATTTTCTCTTGTAGTTTTCATTAGGAGCTTCTCGCATCAATGTCCAGCAGTAATCAGCTAACATTGCCGGATCCCACCTCCCTTGGTAGCGTTTCTCCATAGTAGCTATATCTTGGTGGAACCTTTCTTCATGCTCATCGCTTACGTCGCCGAGGTTTTCAGGGAAGAAATCTAAATGGGAGTGCAAGAAATGGATTTTTAGTGACATATTACATCCCAATAACCTATATGCTTCAATCATGTCCTGCACTATTTTTTCATAGTTAGAGGCTTTGATGTTCCCTAGAAAATTTGTGACAACATTCTTCATGGCCTCCCATGCCACTTTTTCTTTTCCTCTCAAGGCATCATCAAACTTTTGATCTTTCATGAGCTCTCTGATTTGGGGACCAACAAAGATCCCTTCTTTTATCTTTGCATCGCTAAGTCGTGAAAACTTTTTCTTCAAATATTTGAATGCCTCATCTTCCTTGTTCATTGCTTTGACAAAATTTTTCATGATGCCAAGTTTGATGTGAAGTGGCGGTAAGTATATTTTCTTGGGGTCAACTAAGGGTTCATGAGACACATTCTTCAGTCCTGGGATACATTTTTGACGAAGTGGCCAATCCTTTACAAAATAATGCGAATCTCTGGCTCTGCTGTCCCATTCGCAAAGGAAGCAGCAGAACTTCGTATAACCGAGCTGCATTCCCAGAAGAAGCGCGACGACTTTTAAATCCCCACATATATACCAACGAAACTGGTCATAATTAATCTGCTGAAGGATGAGTTTCATATTTTCGTAAGATTCCTTCATGTGGACAGCGTGCCCTACAGGAATGGAAGGGTATTTATTTCCATTGTGAAGTAGTACAACCTTGAGGCTTAGCTTCGAAGAGTCAATAAATAAACGCCAATCTTCAGATTTGTGCTCATGACCGAGAGCTAACAGCAGTCCATTTACATTATTACAGTAGCATAAACCACCTGACGAGGAGAAATACTGCATCAGATCTTTTTGGCGAGTGCGGAACGCCGATATGCTTGTATCTTTTGCCAGCAAATTCCATTCACGTAACCTGGAGCCCAATAATTCCGCTTTCTTTTTCGGAAGGTCCAAATCTCTCACGAGATCATTCAGCATAACCTGCGTTATCATACGTGGTTTATTTGATTCAGGTTGCTGAAAGTCTGTATCTTTAGTGTCATCAATTTCCATTGGTTCAACTTCAGACTCTTCATCCAGTGTCCATGACTTTGGGGGAGTTGGAATTGGGTTATCATCGTCATGTAGTACTGGTCTCATGGCAGATGCAAGATTTGGGTATTGAATTTTATGTTTATTTTTGGCAGAGAATCCTGAAACGTTAGTCATACAAAAATAGCAATCCGTTAGGTGATCCTTGGGCTCTCTCCAAATCATTGGTATGGCAAATGGCATAGATTTGCGGGTACCTTTAATCCAACCCCTAAGAGTGACGGCACAGGAAATGCATGAGATATGAGGTGCCCAGGATTTGTCTTGGTCGCCTACCTTACATCCAAAATAAAGTTCGTAAGCCCTCTTCACGAGTGGGGTCATCGTCTTCCTCTGTACAATTATGGTCAGTTCTCCACATACGTAGCAAAATGTATCTCTGGGATTAATACAGTTTCGATTCATGCTGGCGGAAAATTATTGAAATCACGGAAAACTTTTTGGAATGAAAAACCAATTTTTTCTATTATGAAAAATTTTAAAATTTGAGCAAAACTTGAAAAAAAAAATTCTTTTTATTAAAAATCTGTTTGTTTAAATAGCTATATTTTTTTAATGCAAAAAATACTATTAAAAATAGTTAACCTGGAAAAAAAAGAAAGTAAAATTAAATTAGTACACTTAATTTTAACTAATATTTTTGGAAAACTCTGAGTAAATGGAAATATTATTTTCTCGAAAACTATGGGTGATAGAAAAAGTCTGAAACCATATTTGGAATCAGCATCAAAAGTTCTATAAGAAACACCAAATAGTTTTCAAGAAACAAAAATGTTGTTCCCTAGTGATATCATTCAATTAGGCTGAAATTTGGCATGGAGATGTTTGATAGATATAGGAACAGGAGCAGCCATGTCGAGGTAAAAAATTAAAAATTTTTATTTTTTGCACCACCCTAGTATATATATATATATATATATAACGTGAGCATCTCCTCACAAACGAGGTACCGACTTTTTAAAATCCACATATCTATAAAAGTAATTAACCAAACCTATTGAACCTAACCTAACCTTAGCGCCATCGAACGGAGAATGGCGTGGTAAGTGTTTCGGTCGTAATTGAGAGCTCGAAGTGATTTGTGTTAAGTCATTAAATAGTGAGATACTCTCTATTCTAATCTGGCCTAACCTAACCAAATCTAATCAAGATTAACATAACTTTTTTACGACGGTAAAAACTTTCTAGTTTTTTAATAAAAATTTTTAATGTTCCGAGGAACCAAAAGTGTTGCCTCAGAAAAAGTTACCCCACTACCCCACTACATCTGTGAATTATCATACACTCGCGCTCGCTTTTGCAAGTTATGTGTGCGCGCGCGCGCGCACACAAAAATACATGCGTGAAACTCAAACTACTTGCATGTACGCTGGCAGGTTTACAGGCAGGTTTAAACTTACAGGTTTGCTGCATTACAAGCTGGGTAAGAACAAAACCAGTCTGATAGTGACTTCTGGACCACACTGTATGTTCATTACTAATGCATTCATACATATACTCGTATATATATATATATATATATTTTTTTTTATGCAGGAAGGAAGGGCCAAGAGCAAATATATAGTATAAATTTATAACAGCTTTTACGGTTTATGAAGTCCTTGTGATTTCCAACTGACAATCTTATTGAATACGGAGCCATATCCAAACTACTACACAGTTAACCCACGTATAAAACTAATAGTACCCCATTTTACCGCAGTTACGCATATATCATTGCAGAATCGAGATGTATTAGTTACATTTGTATAAAAACACACTAGTATACTAGGATGTGTCAATTTTAGTAAAGTCAACAATTCAAAAACTACTAATGTTCAAATGATGTCATAATTATTTATTATCTAGCAAACTTAGAAATATCTTTAGTGTTGTTTAAAAAAACCATTTACCTACTTATATTTGACCATAAAGGTTTGAAATATAACCTAAATATGACTGTAGCATCGTGTATCAATGTGCCATTGATATGTGTGGGTCACTTTGGTTATTTTTGGTGTGCAGTACAGTTTCTAAGTTTCACATAGTCACAAATGCTGGAGTTTTGATTGTGAATGCGTTTGTTTTCCCTCCTTTTTGACAATTTTGATTACTTCGTAATGTAAATATTTTGTAATTCAAATTATTCGAAATGTTACGTATGACCCAAACTTTCTGTATATTTTGATATGATAGATATATGAAATTGTCATTACTTTGAATAATTAAGTCTTTTACCTATAACAACACAACCTTTTATCTGAGCTTATAGGAAGATATTAAGAATTTCAATTAACTTAATTTTATGTAATCATAATCAGTAGGCCTATCCAAATTTCAATGACATTTCTTGTGTTCACAGGTCCACAGGATGAGTCAGAAAGAAATCAGAACCCGAAGCAAATCAAGTTGTCACCTAAGTCATTTGGTGGGGACTGGGAGGGCACTTCCCCCTGCTGAGCTGCCCACAGCCAGAGATCTGCTGAGGTATGGTTTGTTGAGGAGAGAGAGATGAGTGAGGAAGACGGGAGGAATTACCCAGTTAATGACCTGATTAACAACGGCATTGTTCCAGAGCTACTGGCTCAGTGGAGAAAGGCCAACGCTCTATTCACAGGACCTGTAATCAACACTGAGGTCAGGATCCGGGCTAAAGTGAAGGCACTGTGGGATGAGGCAGTGAAGGTGTCCATTGGCAATGTGAAGCTAGAGGTCAAAGATAGGTTCATGATTAAATTGGACAAATTGGTGGACATCCTGACCTGTCACTGTGTGATCAGGAGCTGCAGTGAGTTTGGGTGCAACCCTGTCTGCAATAGTGAGGTTCACATTAACTGCAGTTGCAGGAACGAGCAGAAGATACCAGTGCAGGAGCTTGCCTTCATTAAAGGTCAGAGAGAAAAGGTGGGCAGTGTGGGGGCACACCAGATGGGTCTAGCTGATCATCCTGAGACCAGGAGACAGGAAGCAGTGCTGCAGAGACAGGAGCAGAGAAGGAAGGCCGAGGAGAAGGAGGAGGAGGAAGGCAGAGGAGTCAGCCAAGAAAGAAGAGGAGTTAAGGGAGGAGTCACTGCTGGAGATGGAGTTGGAGGAGACTGGAGATATACTGGAGGAGGCAGGGAGGAAAGAGGAGGACGAAGACTTCATACCAGGGGCTGCGACAACTTCTTCCTTGCCTGTGGCTAAGAAGAAGAAATACAACACTGAAGCTATCACCAACATAGCTCTGGCTAGCTTGAGACATCACACTGGGCTGAGAGAGAGTGCAGAGATTGCCACTGCTGCCTGGATTGATGCTGGTCTTATCACAGAGTTTGACACAGCACTGGTGATTGACCACAACAAGGTGAGGAGGACTCATGAGAGACTGACTAAAGAGCTGGTCAAGAAGTTTGATGAAGAGATTAGGGAAAATGGCATCACCTGTATCTTCTTTGATAGGAAAAGAGATGACACCAAAGTGATGATGGAAGCTGAGGGCAGTGACAGGCAGTTTCCTGGCCTCATTAAGGAAGAACACTACACAGTGTGCAATGAACCAGGTGGGAAATATTTGTGGCAGTTTGTACCAGAGGAAGCTGCAGAGGAGAGAAGTCATGCTGAGGTCATTGCTGATCATCTGGTGAACTGGCTAAGAGAGAGAGTAGACCAGACCCTTTTAGCCATAGGAGGTGACAGTACTAATGTGAATACTGGCTGGGAGGGAGGAGTAATGCATTATGTGGAGGCCAAGCTTAGCAGGAAGTTGGTGTGGATTGTCTGTGACTTGCACACTGGGGAGCTGAGTCTCAGACACCTGGTGACTACACTGGATGGCAAGACATTGAGCAACAACAAGTGGTCTGGACCCCTAGGGAAGACGTTAGACACTGCCACTGAGCTGGAGATCAACCCAAACTTCACGAGGATCACTGTTGGTCCTCCTCTACCCCATCTCAGTCAGGAGGTAGTCAAGGACCTCAGCCAATCATATGGCTACAGAATCATCACTGCCATCAGATCGGGAGAGGTACCTCAGAGTCTAGCTCTCCTGGAGATTGGGCCAGTCTGTCACAGTAGGTGGGTCACAACGGCTCTAAGGTTCTGCAGAGTGTGGATTTCCAAACATGGGCTGAAGGGTAGAAACCTGAAGAATCTGAGGATAATTGTGGAATTCATAGTGGGAGTCTACATGCCAAACTGGTTCAACATCAAGTTAAATCACAGCTGGGTGGAGGGTCCCAGGCATGTACTGTACCAGCTGGAGCTGCTCAGAAGTCAGAAGAAGGAGGTGATAGGAATAGTGATGCCTACAGTGAAGAGATCAGCCTGGTATGCACAAACTCTTGGAGTTTACTGACTGGAACTCTGGCGTGACTGAGCCTCCTCTAACCTGCTCCCTCACCACTGCTGCTCAAGGAGTTTCTGGATAGACCAATGGAATTTTCTGCATGGCCCTCACACACACAGTCAGTAGAGAGTGTGTAAGGATGACAATTGAAGCAGCACAACATGTTTACTCACAAGAGAGGAGGGAGGCGTACATCAGTGGCCAGGTGGCCAGTAGAGAGCTCATGTCCAGGAACAAGAGCAAGGCAGACATGGCATCCTTGGCAAAGTTCAAGAAACCTATCTATATTTCTAAGTTTTAATATTGAAATACAATCAAAATGCCTTTAATTGTGTGTAATGTATGTAAAATGTAGTTACAATAAAAAAAATACTTGCAAAAAACTGCTGATTTTTCGTAAACTTCAACTTCAAATACAAGTAGCTAGGAGTGGTCAAATCTGGATTTTAAAGCCATATTTCGATTTAGCACATAAAATGCATAATTTGGTCACTAGTAGCCTTTGAAATCTAAAGATTTCACTTTGCTCCCTAAAATTGACACACCTTAATAGTATACTATCGTTTACTCGCATAATCACTCATTCATTATACCTTTTTTTATGCAGGAAGGAGGGGCCAAGGGCGAATGGCCGCAAAAGCGTCTCCCCTCCCCCATAGAGGAAGAAGAAAGTCGAAATCAAGGTTCGGGGTTTTCGAAATGCCTGGACAATCTGCGTTTGAAAAATTGGAGGTCATCGACAGTTTCTAAAAATCTATTTGAAAAACTATAAATTTTTTCCGAGTATAAAGTAGTTAAATATTTGCACACTGCAGTATACCAAAAAGTTAATCCAACTATACTACAGTTACAACTAACCACGCTTATTGCTTTCGTATAATATATATATAAACAACGCGAGCATCGAACACTTGAATTAATTGTATAATATAGTTGGACCAACCTTTTGGCGGCGTAGTTAACCCTAAATTTAGTCGTTTTCCAGACTGATTTTTCTCCATTACGAAACTCGGTAATGAAAAAATAAATCAACTTTTGTATAAACGAACCGCTTCAAGGAAATGAGAATCTTCCTATTTTAAAGAATAAGAAAAATTCTCATTTTAAAAAGGAAGAAATTATCTTTTCGTCAGTCTTTAATTACTTCAGTAGAGAAGCGAGAACTCGCCCACCGGCTATGACACACCCAAATATATATATATATATATATATATATATATATATATATATATATATATATATATACACAGGGTGTTTGAAAACTTTCTGTACAAATTGTAATGGGGGATAGGCAACACCAAGACAAACCCTTTTCGTCTATAAGTGTATGTCCGCTGACGTCACCATTCGGCGCGAGAGGGCGTCGCTGCAATTGGCTAAAAGGTGAAGTGGGCTAGACTCGCGCTTGCCGCGGGCATTCTTAAATCGGACGTAGTACGCGTAACATAGAGCGCTTCACGACTGCTGAGATGGCTGACATGCATATGGTGTATGGGGCTGCCAATGGAAACGGAAGAGCTGCTGTGAGGTTGTACCGACAGCGCTTCCCAAACAGACGTGTGCCAAACCACCAAACGTTTGCGCATTTGCATCGGCGACTGCGAGAAACTGGAACATTCCATGCAAACATGCATGACACTGGTCGGGAGAGAAACGTGCGCACTCCTGACATGGAAGAAGAAATCCTACGGCGATTTGAGGACAATCCAAGCGCAAGCACGCGAGGTGTTGCACGTATCCTCGGTGTGAACCACGACCTGGTCTGGAGAGTGTTGCACGAGCAGCAGTTACATCCGTTTCATCGTCAGAGAGTCCAGGCATTACAACCTCGGGATTACCCTCTTCGTGTGGAATTCGCACTGGTTTCTGCAGCAGACAGCGGTGCAGCCTAATTTTCCGGCTTATGTGCTGTTCTCAGATGAGGCCTGTTTCACACGTGAGGGTGTGTTTAACATGCACAATTCTCACGTGTGGGCGCACGCAAATCCACATGCTACACGGGTGCATGCTCATCAAGAACGGTTCGCCGTCAATGTTTGGGCGGGTATCGTCCATGGCAAGTTGATTGGGCCGTACCTGCTGCCTGCCCGACTCGACGGGCGGGTTTATCGGATATTTCTTGAAGAAACGTTGCCGGAACTGCTGGAAGATGTTCCCGTGGCTATTCGTAGACGAATGTGGTTTCAACACGACAGGCCCCCAGCACACTCCAGCAACGATGTGCGGGATTATCTGAACGCCACTTTTGGGGACCGATGGATAGGCCGGGGTGGGCCCGTAGCCTGGCCACCGAGATCGCCCGATTTAACATGCCTCGATTTCTTCCTGTGCCCCACAGGAAGAAATCGAGGCATGTTAAATCGGGCGATCTTGGTGGCCAGGCTACGGGCCCACCCCGGCCTATCCATCGGTCCCCAAAAGTGGCGTTCAGATAATCCCGCACATCGTTGCTGGAGTGTGCTGGGGCCCTGTCGTGTTGAAACCACATTCGTCTACGAATAGCCACGGGAACATCTTCCAGCAGTTCCGGCAACGTTTCTTCAAGAAATATCCGATAAACCCGCCCGTCGAGTCGGGCAGGCAGCAGGTACGGCCCAATCAACTTGCCATGAAGAACCTCGTGTACGAGACTCCCATTTACTCAGAAGAAGACCTCGTAGCAAGAATCGCTGTCGCCGCTGGAACTGTTCCCGAAATGCCGGGAATCTTTCGACGTGTACGTCGGTCAATGCTTCGACGCTGTCGGGCATGCATTGATGCTACCGGTCGCAACTTTCAGCACCTTCTTTAAATAAACATGCCTTCTTTAAATAAACATGTTACGCGTACTACGTCCGATTTAAGAATGCCCGCGGCAAGCGCGAGTCTAGCCCACTTCACCTTTTAGCCAATTGCAGCGGCGCCCTCTCGCGCCGAATGGTGACGTCAGCGGACATACACTTATAGACGAAAAGGGTTTGTCTTGGTGTTGCCTATCCCCCATTACAATTTGTACAGAAAGTTTTCAAACACCCTGTGTATATATATATATATATATAATATATATATATATATATTATATATATATATATATATATATATATATAACAGTGGCAACATTTATATGATTAAAAGAGGTTGAAACCTTTGCTTTTATAACTCGTTCGAATAATTGGTTATATATACACCACCGATGCGAACATATGCTCCAACACGGAAAAATTAATAGTTGGTTGAGACAACCTCGCTTATATCATTTATAATCTTTTTTTTCGTGGTTGTATAGTTTAACCATTTAAGTTTGGTACCAGAGGAAAAAATAGCATGATTTGTAATTTAATGAAGGTATGGTTGAATTACCCATTTCTCCACTGATTACTGGAATCAGGCTTCAGGCGGCTTCGTTTTGTATATATTAAATTGCCAATGTCTTTTTGTTAATTTAAAATAATTTTAATAGTTAAAATAATAAAAGCAGATAAGCGCGTAAATAGTATTTCTACAGATATGGTTAAAGAGAAGCCAGAGAAGATCTTAAACACATTTGTAATAATTAATAATCACCAGTACACATTTGAAAACTTGTCGATCGATTTTTACAAACTAGTTGGTGATTCTATATAATTTGAGTGCGCTGATCTCAAAAATATAGTTAGTTTTTACCTATCACGTATGGTTTTCTTACTACAGGGTGTGTCATAAATCCCCCATTTATCCCTAAATGTGAACCATCTTATCGAGACCAACATTGGATTGCACATGCTAAACCATAAATTTTGTTGTTATAGATTACAGTAACGCTTACATAATAATGTAGGGTAAATATATATAACAACCAGTCCCGTTCCCAGCAAAATACTCTCTCCCCTCCCATCAATGGGTGGTTAACATTTGGGGACAGATGAGGTATTACAACACCCCTTGTAGCACGAAATCTTTAGGTGATAGAGTAAAACCTAATAAAGCAGAATTAAATAGCTCCTAGCTCTTGGACAAGCATATTGCTTGTTTATGAAAGAATAAAAAAATAACTGAAAGAAACAAAATATATTTACCTTCTTTACCAAGCGAAGTATGTGTCGGATGCCAATAAATTGTTCTCCTGCAATCTAGACCCCAAAAGTTCTGCAGAGTCCTTAGGCAGATTCAAATCCCTGACTAAGTCATTTAGTTCGGCTTGGGTTAATGGTTTAGGAGGATCTCGATCAGCTGTTGGCTGTTCATAAACATCATTGTCTGGATTTGGAGCTGAATCAGAATCTGAATTGTATTGATCCAGACTCTCGGGTGGGCGGGGAATAGGAACTTCTGGACCATGGGGTACCGGCCTTATTGCAGATGGAAGACTTGGGTATTGAAGGCTCTCTTATTCTTTGCATTATAACCTTTAACATTGTAAGAACAGAAGTAGCAGTCGTCGGTATGGTTTCTAGGCTCGCGCCATACCATAGGGATCCCAAATGGCAAACTTCTCTTTTTACCTTTGCTCCAATTCCTTAGTGCCGCAACACACGTAAGACAAACCTTGTGTGGAGCCCAACTTTTGTCTTGATCTCCTAATTTAATTCCAAAATAAGCATGATAAGCTCTCTTAATGAAGGGCGTTACATTTGTCCTTTGTTTTACAACATACCGACCACAAATATAACAAAATATGTCTGGACTATGGGTACATCCTCTAGAAGCCATATTAAAATTTTAAAGACGTAATGTTAGAATTATCTATCTGAAAAATATGAAAAACGAAATTAATTAAAGATTAAAAGGTAAAAAATTACAAAACGCCCCAAAATTGTTTTGCTAATAACTTTAAAACTGTGGGTGATAGAAAAAAACTGGTAGCATTTTTTAATTCAGCGCAGCGAACTGCTTCAGAATCACAACTCAAAATAAAGAAATCGATTTTCATGCAGACCGGTGTAATCAGTTAAAATTAAATAAATAATTGACATACTTGATGACTCTGGGTATATATATATATATATATATATATATATATATATATATATATATATATATAAACTCAGAATGGTCCCCTGAGAAACTTATATGTTAAACACAGACCGTGCATGGAACAAGGAACTCTTCTGGGAAATTACATGGACTATACAGTAGTTCGAGTAAGTAATGATAAATGACAAATACTATAGTTTTTTTTCATGATGGAAAGCCCAACGTGGGCACCGGGTTGGGCTTTCCATCATGAAAAAAAACTATAGTATATGTCATTTATCATTACTTACTCGAACTATAGTGGATGTAATTTCCCAGAAGAGTTCCTTGTTCCATGCACGGTCTGTGTTTAATATATATATATATATATATATATATATATATATATATATATATATATATATATATATATATATACACACCTTTCAAAGGTTCTGTGCAATGGTTCCTCATTTCACGAAGGTCAAGCTTGTCGCTCCTCCTCTCGAGTTGGCCTGGTGAAGTAATGAGTTGGTTTCTTGTACTCTCCACGGTACTTAGCCAGGTACATAGATCATCGGGGATTGTTCTGAGCGAGGCGTCTAATCTTCTTTTGAAGATGTCCACTGCAACACCATTCGTGTTCCTTTGGTCTTTGGGCAGCTGATTAAACAGTTTGGTCCTCTCACAACAAAACTATTTTCTTTCAGGGTTAAGGATGTTCCCTGTCTGCCTTTAATTTGGGAACACGACACAGTCTTCCTTTTCTACTTTCCACCGTTGTTTGGGGAGTTACAGTGTCAGAGTAAGATTAGGGACTAGTTTCTCCATTATTTTCCAAGTGTAAATAATGGTGCATCTCTCTCTCCTCCTTTCCAGTGTATATAGGTTTAGTTCGCGTAACCTTTCCGGTAATTTAGTTCTTTGCACCCGTTGATCTTGGCTGTGAAGCTTCTCTGAATCCCTTCTAGTTGTCTAATGTCTTCTTTTTATATGGGGATGTTAGGACCGAGCAGTATTCCAATTTGGGTATGATCAGTGTTTTCAGTAGAGGAATCATTATATTCCTATCCCTTCGTTTAAAGGTTCTCAGTATCTGCCCAGTTATTCTCTTTGCTCTGTTTACTGCTATCTTATTTTGTGTTTCAAATTTCGCATCATCATTCATTACAACCACTAAATCTTTTGCTTTAGAATTTCTCTGAATTTCCTGTCCATTTGGGGTATAATATTCCATGGATTTTAGGTCTTCTCTTTTTCCGTACCGTAAGAGCTGAAATTTCCCAGTGTTAAACTTCATATTGTTGTCTTCCGTCCACTTGTTGATTCTGTTCATGTCGGTTTGTAGATATCCTATATCTTCTGGTTTCTTATTTTTCTACTGATCTTTGTGTCATCGGCAAAGGATGTTACTGTGCTGTCTCTGGTAACGTCCTCATCTATGTCAGTTAGCATCATTATGAATAGTAGTGGAGTTAATACTGTTCCTTGTGGTACTGAGCTGAGGACCTCTGATTCTGATGAAGATACTCCTTGTACTGTAACGACTTGCCGCCGCTCACTAAGGAAATTATATATCCATTTCCCTACTTTTCCTGTTCCCATATATTTCAGTTTATGTATTATGATTCCATGGTCACACTTGTCGAACGCTTGGCAAAGTCTGTGTATATTACATCATAGTTTTCATTACTTTCCAGTGCATCAATAATGTTGTTGTTGTGTTCCATTAGTTGTGATAGGCATGATCTGCCTGACCGAAACCCATGTTGGTTATCATTTAATTTTTTCTGAGTTTGCAAAAAGCCAAGATTTTCTGTCTAACTATTTCTTTCAAATATTTTAGTGAGATGAGATGTAAGCGACACTGGTCTAAAGTTTTTGGCCTCGGATCAATCTCCTCCTTTATACAGGGTGTCCCATAAGTCCGGCATCATAGGAGAAATTCATATTTTTATATTTCTACAAACCATAATTCATATTTTTCTCTTTCTACAGGCCATAATGTCTGTGAGCAAGGAAGAACGAATCCAGATAATTCTACTCATAGGAAATCGGAGTCAAAGAGAGGCCGCTGCTGAATTAACAGACTGCATCCAGACCGCGAGCCAATAACATAGAGTTGTGTTAGCAGACTTGTTGCAAGTTTAAGGAAACAGGATCCATAGAAGATAAACCACGCAGTGGACCTTCAAGGAGGTCCACTGACGATGATACAGCGACTACTATCTTGGCTCATTTTAACAGAAGTCCCAATAAGTCTCTTCGGCGATTGTCCGCCGAGACAGGAGTGTCGAAAAGTAGCATCCATCGCATTCTTCAGGCTCACAAATGGCATCCATATAAACTTCAGATTCTACAGAAATTAAGCGAAGATGATGATCCCGACCGGCGGATGGAATTTTGTGAATAGGCTACGGAACAATATGCTCGGGATGCCAATTTCCCGTCCACCATTCTGTTCAGTGACGAGGCTGTTTTTTATGGAAATGGTGAGGTAAATCGACAGAACACCCGCTACTGGTCTCAAAACAACCCTCACTGGTATACCTCTTCAAAGGAACAGGGTGCATCTCGGGTGATGGTATGGTGTGGTTTTGAAGGATCGCATCATAGGCCCCCCTCTTTTTCGATGAACATGTCACTGGAGGCACCTACCTACGTATGCTCAAGGAAGAAGCATTTCCCAGTGTTTGAACGAAGAAGGAAATTCCCAACATGGTTCCAGCAAGACGGCGCTCCTGCACATTACAGCACCCATAAGGGAATACCTGTACCAACAATTCCCTGGTCATTGGATAGGACGTCGAGGGCCTGTGGAATGGCGCTAGAAGCCTGGATCTCACGCCACTAGATTTTTATCTCTGGGGCCACTTGAAAGCGCTGGTATACGCAGAGAAATTAGGAGTGTTGAACATTTGCGGGCAGCATTATTGGGGCATGTAACACCATTACTCCTGACATCATTCACCGTGTGCTTGCTGACTGGGTATCACGTCTGAATTTGTGTATTGAAAACAATGGTGGACATATTGAGCACGTTCTGTAAATAAAAGCTTTTGTTTTGCCTTTTTTTATTATTTTTCCTATGATGCCGGACTTATGGGACACCCTGTATATTGGGACTATGTTCGCGCTCTTCAGGATGCCCGGTATTTCTCCCGTATCTAGTAATCGTCTCCATATTCAGTATAGCGGCTGAGCGATTGCATTCTTGCATTTTTTGATCAATGTGGCATTCCAGTTATCCGATCCTGCCGCTGAGTGTGCTTTTAGTTTCCCTATAGCTTGTGTAATGTCATCTGTCGTAAAGTCGAAGTCCGTTATACTTTCTCCTTGTAGTTCTTCTTCAAAGAACGCGTTTCTATCGCATATCAGGTTGTCAGTTTTTGGGATACTGAAAGATGATTCGTACTGAGCGCTAAATATTTCAGATACTTTTGTTAGATCATCAGATAAAGCACTGTTCTCATTTTTCAGAGGTCCGATAGTCGCATGGTTTTTCGACTTCCTTCTTGCAAAATTATAGAAGTACTTTGAATTAACCTTTATCGCTTCTACAGTATAGCGTCGTCGTCTTCTTTTTCTGTATGCTTCTCAATTAGTTCCTGTATGATGTCATCGATACTCTGCAGTTTATCATTTAATATTTTTCTGATGTTGTCATCTTTACAGTTACAGTACTTAATTTTGCAGTCACACTTTCTCTCTTTCGGAACAATGACCTCTTTTGTCTCTCGAACCTGCTTCTCTTTCCTCTTTGTTGTATTTTTGGGACGTGTCTTTTCACAATTTCCAGCGTCTTCTCTAAAGTCATTAGCATTTCTTCCGTTATCTTGGCCTCGAAAATGGTTTTCCAATCTATTACTTCCATACTGGATGCAACATCTTCCCAGTTTATAGCTTTGGAGTGAAAATTAAAAATTTCGAATTTGCTTCTTTCTGTTGTTCGTGTTGTTTCCTTTCCTGTCGCTTTTATATTGGTTGCTATTTCAATAATGTTGTGGTCAGATATTATAGTTGGGGATATTTCTACATTATCAATTTGCTTGCTTACACCAAATCTAGGCAGTTGTTTTTTCTTGTGTTTTCTGTTATTTCTTGTGTTAACATAAATTTATCAGCTAGAGCTAGTATATATATATATAATATATATATATATATATATATATATATATATATATATATATATATATATATACACTTAGTGCTGTATATTTTATATAGGACATTTTCGTCAATAGTAAAAATGAATTCTGTCCTTATACAGTATAGAGCGTCTATTTTCTTTTATTTCATTCTAGTTAATGCCAGACGATTTTCTTATTGAAAATCCCCATACTCCCATACTCGTATATAGCTACAATTTTTTTTTTAAGTTAAAGTAAAAACCTTTTTTTTTAATTTTTATTCTGATTTGAATAATAAAAAATTCATTATAGCATTACACTCCAATCAAGTGAGGTTAATTACTCAATTTAATAACCTAAACTAACCTATCTTTAATGTAACCTATTCTAACTCATCCCACGACCAAAGTGTGAGAATTAAGAAACGATTCAAAATTGCGATATTTTCATTTGAAAATATAATCGCTTGTTAATTCTCACACTTTGGTCGTGGATGGGTTAGATTAGATTACGTTAAAGATAGGTTAGGTTAACGTTAGGCGTTCAGGTTACGTTAAAGATTGGTTAAATTTAGATTACGTTAGGTTACGTTAAAGATAGGTTAGCTTAGGTCATTCAATTGAGTAATTAATCTCATTTGATTGAAGTGTAGTGCCGTAATCAGTCTTTTACGAAATGATGCCTAAAATTACTAAATACAGGGTGCCTCAAAAAATGTTACACTTATATGGCGTTGATACGTCATTGATTACCACTTATAGTTGTTTTCTTGTTTATGTAAGTATTTCTGTGTTTATTTGCTTGTTTTTTTAATAATAATGACTTTTTTTCAGGGATTGTGCGAGTGATTAATGAGTGAACCCCATTCAATGGAAATAACTACAACGAGGTTTACATTAGAGCAACGCAGATTTCTGCGTCATTAATCACTCGCACAATCCATGAACAAAAAAGACATTATTATTAAAAAAAAAAGCAAATAAACACGCAAATACTTACATTAACAAAAAAAACAACCACAAACTACAGTATAAGTGGTAAGCAATGACATTAGCGCCATATAAGTGGTAACATTTTTTTTAATCACCCTGTACATTGTGGATAAATGGCAAATAATTTGATAATTACACATTTTGATAAATATGTAAAATCATAGACAGCAAATTCGTCGACAAAGAAAATTTTTATTGGGGGTCGAAATCCCTCGTTAAGAACACCATATTAGGTTTATTCCAGGTCGGATTAAATGAAGTCAGTGTTAAGTTAGGCGAGGATAAGTTAGGTTAGGTTTAAATTATTTATATAATTTTTAAATGCTGATGGCTTTGATGTCTTCAGAACCGCATATCTACAAAATACACGGCCACTGTTCGACATTTTATAAAAAAGAAAGTATAATGTCGGTGCATATTTATCTATTTCCTCCATCAATGGAGGGCGCTCGCTCGATATTAGAGTTCAGATATTAATACATATATACATACCTAGATAAACTGGGGATATTGGCCGGCGAGGGAATTCTTTCACACACACACACACCTGCCACATTTTTAATTATGGATTGTGACATTTAATTTAAGCTAAGTAATCTAACCTAACCTACAACTTTCATTATATCCTTTTTCATGATATTTAACAATTTTTAATAAAAAAATGATAAATCTGAATCTATGGTGACACCACTAATGAAGCTACACGCACGTTTGTGTCGTAATGAGCTCACTGTGTATCGTAAAGACTATCGTAAAGACTATCGTAAAGACTATCACAAAGACGAGAGAGAGAGAGAGAATGGCTGCGCATGTTATACATCCACACGCAAACTCTACAATATGCAGCCGTTTAGAACCCCCTAAATGGGGATAAAAACAGCGACTACAGCAAAATGAGAAGCAAAATAATGAATATTCGTTACGGGCTAAACGACCCGGCCGGAAATGAGGAAACTGTCACTACAGCGAACCCTCCGTTCCGGACTTCCTTTCGGACGTAATCTCTTCCAGAATTACCTTCGACGAATAACAAAACAAAAACAAAAAAAATCTGCGGGAAAATCACGCCCAAAAATAAACGCAAACATTTGCTTCAGATTCTTGAACGCGTGTTTATATAAATTAACGTTTATTTAAAAGCACGTTTTGTGTATACGACGGACAAGTATACACAAGGCGTCATTAGGATGGAAATTATCATTACCATCATTATTACCAGTTATTATTATTATTATTAGCATTATGATCGTCGTTATCATTATGATTATATTATCATTATTAAGGCTTCCGGTAGCTCAGTAGTCTCTGAAGCGAACTCTGGTCGGTGAGGCTCTGCATAGGTTCGCTCTCGGTTGTTGGCACCTGAGGACCTTGGGGGTATACACTCTCACTCCACTGTGGGAAAATGAGTTCTGGATGTTGCTTTTTTATTAAGAATAATTATTATGATCATTATGGTTGTTATCATCATTATTACTATTATTATTATTATCATTATTCGTACAATGATAATTATCATCATGATCATTAAACGCATTCACAAAATATCATATTTCATGACCCTTTTTTTTTGTTTTGTTTTCTTTCAGGAAAGCGATTGTCTTCTTATTTGCAGACCTCCATTTCAATTTTGGAAGACATAAATTTCAGGTTATTAACTAGATCGTCAATTTATTTAGCTTTGGCACAATCCTCGTTAACATTGAAAGTGAAAATAGGAGTTGTATACCGTAGAATTTTTATGGTAGATGGTAGACACCAGATTAACTTACTATTAATAAAAAATATAATTATATATTATATATATATATATATATATATATATATATATATATATTTAAATGTTTGATTTTAAACTGTATACAGAGTTTATTCCCCTTTTGTTTTGTTTCGAAGCTAATTAAAAATTTTTGCTTTTTATATATATATATATATATATATATATATATATATTATACAGTATATATATATATATATATATATATATATATATATATATATATATATATATATATATATATATATTACAGTCTTTGTGTGAAACCAGTCATTTCAAATAATGCCAAGAAAAGTTTCAGGCATTTCGCGTTACGCCTGTAACCCTTAATCATAGGCATTACTAAGCTAAGCTAAGCTAACTTAAGCTAACGTAATCTAACCTAACCTGATCTGATCTTCAGGAAGTGAATAAAGGTTAAACGTATTACGTGAAATGCCTGAAGCTTTTAAGCATCACGCAAAATGACCCCTTTCACCCACACTGATTTATAACATTAATCTTTTTTAACATGGTAGCTATCCCTTCAAGTTACTTCAAAGGATGTTGATGTTTTGATAAGTAGTGACTTTTCGAGAAATGCATATTTTTAACTAATGTAGGTTTAGAAATATTAAATATAATAATATGTTTGCCATAAAAGCAATTAATACTAAACCATCTATTTTAAACGTATAGACCAAAATCACAATATAAATAAACTTGAAAATAAAATGTATTACATAATAGTTTACCCGTAAATGAAAGTAAATTTTAATAATTTGGTATTATAAGTAAAGCACAGTTCAGAATTCTATTTAGTTGATAGAAACACTCATTTTTGGCGTTCATCATTTAGAGTTTAGATCTTTAGACAGATGGAGCCAATCCACCGCAATTTTTGCAATTGCAAATTACACCCGTGTCCATTTTGATAAACTTTAGCAAGCTGGTATTATTGTGTTCACAGATGTAGCGAGCAAATTCAATTATATATTAAATATCTTTAGATTAGTTATAAAACGTAATAATGAATAAACCCATTTTTTGGTAGTTCTTTTGTGTATATATATATATATATATATATATATATATATATATAAAAGCGTCATTTGATTGCTGTTTTTTGCATGGTATTCATTGAAATATTGCATTTTCCCATTTCAAAAAAGTGTTGCAAAAATCTAAACTCAAAACCAATTTTTTGTTCCAGTATATATTTCTTTGTGAAGTGGTTCGTCTTCCTACAGGAATCCAAATTCTTTGTTGTTACTCATGCTTCCTTCCTTTTTCTTAAAGTTCTAACACCCACTTCTTACGTATAGGAGCTCCAACACCCATACGAAGCCCGCGAGCCTCACCGCATCAGTCGCCAGCCCAGTCTCAACATCCTTCTCCCGTTACGTCGCCCAAATCGCCTGTCACTCCTCACAAGTCGCCCAAAGGTCCTCCGACGGTGCCCAGAACTCAGAAACAACCTCAAACTTGCGTCAACGGCTACTTATTCGGTCGCATTTCTCTCCTTCATATCTCTGTGATCTGCGTGTTCCTCGGAATTACGCTACTAGTCGTAGGGCTAGTACAATTGGCCCCTGGTACTCGTAAGTCCATTTCAACCTAGTTAGTTCTTTTTTAATAAAGCAATAACATAATCTGTAAATACATCTAAAGTCTGCCAAAATACACATAAGCACAATGAGTGATTATATATACAAATGAGATGTTAGAAGTGTAATTTTAATATCGTTTGCTTGAGAGTTTTACTTCTTGTCTTTGGGTATAAAAATTACTCAATTTATTTGCCACGCTGTCCAGGACACGAATATTGCAGTATGTGGATTTTGTTTTTGTTGTTATTGATATCAAGTTCTGTATATAAATATTCTTCGATGTAATTCCATAGTCCCTTTCGTTCATTTGTATCTTAGTGTGTATTCCCCTAAATTATATCGTTGCTTATGGGCGGTATCTGTGTGTCTGTGTGCGTGTATATGTATGTGTATTTAGCCGCATAAATAAGCTTATTACAAGGCTACACTAGGGAAAACGATATAATATAGTACAGGAAACTTGAAGTACAACATTGCTTCAGAGATGCATGGACCGATCAGTGTGTGTGTATATATATATATATTTTTTTTTATTTTTTTTTTATTTATTTATTTTTTTTTTGAAAGAATTTGTTTCTGTTTGGAACATTTGAAATTAAATCCAAAATATTTGATTTACGGTCACCAAAATTCTAATTAGCTTGACAAATAAATATTAATTTCAACCATGTTTGTTTGATCATGGTCAACAATATTTCTTTCCTTTTTCTACGATTCGCGCAAATTTATGGTTTGTAATTTGTATAATAATAGGTGGTCATTGTAAAGTGTGACTGTGAAAAATTAACCATTTGGGGATTTTGCAGTCGCTTGCTCATAATGGAATTAAATTCACTTTTATCATATTTGTTTCCACAAAATTTAATGATGAGGTTGTTTAACCTCCTTCGCAACATCTAAGCTCATACGGGGAAGGGGACCTACAGCTTTACGTGGGATCCGAACCACTGGTCGCTACATAATCTGGAAGCGGGAGACGGTCTCCCATCCCAGGGGCGTGTTCAAGGGGGGCGCAGGGGGCGCGCGCCTCCCTATGAATTCTATAGTTCTTATATAATTACATTTGTTCCTATAAATTCCAAAGTAATTGTCAATTCAATGCTTATAAAAGTAAATTTTTATCGTTCTTCAAATGTTTAAATAAAAAAGTTTGTCAGAAAATGAGTGAATCTCATCCTTCAGCTACTTAGTTATATGCTCCAGATGTCACCAGAACGCGTTTCTCAGTACTGTATTTCCAAAAATTTTCCCAGCCCCCCTGAGCCCCCCTTTTCTTAATTTCTGTATGCGCCCCTGCATCCAACTACTACTGACTAGCCCTGGTGTCATTTAACTTCGCTGATCGACGGGAAGCGGTGTTACGACATGGCCACGGCGTAACCCCCCCCGTTTCCACAAACACTTTTTGAACGAGAAAGCCAAAAAAGATATAATTATGGTTGGATTTAGTTGATTTGATGACCATATTTAACATTCAAGATTAAAATTTCACTCCTGAATGAATGTGGTCGACTATAGCTATCATGTTTTGGAATTCTGTTTCCTACACTTTCTCAATAATTGTTACCCTTCGCCAGCATAAGTTCCCAATGGGAATGAAATGGAAGTCAGCCGTTTGCTATACTTCAAATTACAGTTTAAGGAGTCCCAAAAGATAGCCGTTATCATCGACTTTATTCACGATTGAATTCCTAATCTTCAGCTGTTGAATATGTCCGCAAATTAACGAAACAAAACCATAATTAGTTTTTTTGTTTAATCAAAAAGCGTTCGTGGTAAACGAATGATAAGTGATTTTAGGGCCTGTATTTCAGTGGTTCTTAACCTTTTTAGGATGCGACCTAAATTCTGGTCGCGGAGCTAGCTCGGCGACCTATGCCTTCAAACAATAATAAAATAAATAATTAATTAATGGTAAAATGATTATGGATAACATAAATAAATGATAAATAACAATTTAATTACCCACTGAAAATGGCTTGGCGACCAAGGAGTTAAGAATCGCTGCTGTATCTTAATTATGCGTTCAAAAATATGTCTTTTGATTATTCGCGTCATAATAAAGGACCGTCAATGTACTCATAATTTTCCTTTCATCGTAACTTAAGTTTTGAAGTACTTTCAAAGGACGGAATAAATAATATTTCAGATGATTCTCAAAGTACGTCATTTGCAAATTTTAACATATGAATATACGCGGAGAATTCTTGAGATTTTGGGGTCGATAATGCTCTTTTATGAACTTAAAAGACATTTTGCTGAAATTTTTGTCGTTCGTTGCAATATTTTATTATTTAACTATAAATTGCGCGAACATCATTCATACCACAATGTGGTTGCAAAGGATTATTTTTCTTTTGTAGGTAGAACGACTTTCTTTTTTTAGGTAGTTTTCGTACTAATTAAATAAGCCATTTCTTTTCACAGAAGCTGTCCCTCGAGTCCTTTGATATATAAACAGGGTGTTCCATAAGTCCCATCTCATAGGAAAATTTATTTTAAATTAAATTTACAAAAGTAATATATTAGAACTAAAACAAACGTGTTCAAATTGATGTCTTGTTTTGGGACCTTTTTTTGCTGCAATCCATATGAAAGTGGGAAAAAAAAGTTCCCAAAACAAGACATCAATTTGAACATTTGTGTTAGTTCTAATGGATTACTTTTATAAATTTAATTTAAAACAAACTTTCCTGTGAGACCGGACTTAGGGAACACCCTATATATATATATATATGTTAAACACAGACCGTGCATGGAACAAGGAACTCTTCTGGGAAAATTAAATCCACTATAGTCCGAATAAGTAATGGTAAATGACAAATACCATAGTTTTTTTCCTTTTTCATGATTTTAGCCCGACGTGGGCAACGGGTCTCTTGCAAAGAGATCCCATAAATATAGCTTCCCTCACCAGCTATCTGCAAAGCAGACAGGATCCAGCTTTGGGACGTGGATCTAGGGTTTAAAGCAAACCTAGATCCCTACACTCAGAACCTCTATATAAGTAAAAGACTCGTTGCATTCACGTCGTGTTGAATAAATCAAAGAAAAAGGGGGTAACTATTGTATTTTTAGCCAAAAAAACCAAAACTTAAACCTCAACCGGGACATTGAGCGTCCACTTTTCAAGGCACAAAACACGTCCGTTTAGTATACACAAACTCAGAATGGTTCCCTGAGAACATTATATGTTAAACACAGACCGTGCATGGAACAAGGAACTCTTCTGGGAAAATTAAATCCACTATAGTCCGAATAAGTAATGGTAAATGACAAATACCATAGTTTTTTTCCTTTTTCATGATTTTAGCCCGACGTGGGCAACGGGTCTCTCGCAAAGAGATCCCATAAATATAGCTTCCCTCACCAGCTATCTGCAAAGCAGACAGGATCCAGCTTTGGGACGTGGATCTAGGGTTTCTAAAAATACAATAGTTACCCCCTTTTTCTTTGATTTATTCAACACGACGTGAATGCAACGAGTCTTTTACTTATATAGAGGTTCTGAGTGTAGGGATCTAGGTTTGCTTTAAACCCTAGATCCACGTCCCAAAGCTGGATCCTGTCTGCTTTGCAGATAGCTGGTGAGGGAAGCTATATTTATGGGATCTCTTTGCGAGAGACCCGTTGCCCACGTCGGGCTAAAATCATGAAAAAGGAAAAAAACTATGGTATTTGTCATTTACCATTACTTATTCGGACTATAGTGGATTTAATTTTCCCAGAAGAGTTCCTTGTTCCATGCACGGTCTGTGTTTAACATATAATGTTCTCAGGGAACCATTCTGAGTTTGTGTATATATATATATATATATATATATATATATATACACATTACAGTCAATGTCTAAAATCAGGCAATTTGTAAATTGACTGAAATTTTAGGCACTGTGTCAAATTGATGATACACACAAAACCTAACCTAAAAGTTTCGAGATTAGCTGAGAAACAAGATGGCGGTTTTAGTGACGGGTATAAATATTGTATTTCCTTCGAGATTGTATATTTTTGTAAATCACAATTTTTTGCACGGGTTAACAACACTTCGTCAACAAGACATCCTACCGACAAGCTTTATTATATTAACCCATTAGTGCCCATTGGTAGAATTTTCTACCAACAAAATTGTTTGTCATTATTACATCACTTTTTCTCGTATTCACGTAATCTTCGGTATGAATCATTGATATGACGCAATCTAAAAGAGCACACCGAAGGATCACGTGAATACAACAAAGAGTGATGTAATAGTGACAAATAATTCTGTTGGTAGGAAATTCTACCAATGGGCATTAGTGGATTAAAATCGGTTACGTTAACAACGTTAAACTAAGTTAAGTTAGATTATTTTATAGGCCCGACCCGATAAACTGGAAGTGGTGTCGATAATGTGATGCAAAGCAAAAGTTTTCACCAATAACGACATTTTTTTTTATCCGTGTAAATAAATACAATAATTATAAACTGACCATTAATTATTATCGCTAAAAGTAAATTTTAATCGAGTCGAGTGAATTGATATCCTGATACAAGTAATAAATTTTTAGCTTTAAAAAGTGTATTTTGAAAACAAGATTTTAGTCGATTTGTTCAAAATCAAATTTATTAACTTTTCTTTAAAATTTCGGACTACTTTCCTGGACATTTTTTTTTCTTTTTTTAATAATAACAAACAAAATAGAATCCTAAAATAATTTAGGGTATTTTTCGCAATCAAACTTTACGGTAATTGTAGGTCAGAATTAGTGATGACAAATTAGCACGAATCGTAGAAAATGGAAAAATTATTGCTGAACAGATGAGACATGATTCAAATTAATAGGTCTTTTGACCAAATTTAATTGTATTTTTGTTCAAACGAAATACTATATTTTGCATTTAATTTTAAAGTTACAAAACGAAATAAATTCTTTAAAAAATCAATATATATATACGGTATGTATATATGTATATATATATATATATATATATTTATATAAAACAAAATAAAAAGCAAGTTGGTGTATATATATTTTTCGTAACACAATGGTAACTTTTATGTTGATAAATATATACATACACTTTATCATTGTTATTTCACTAATTACAAATGCTTTTTTTTTTTTCAAAAATATGCTTCAAAACAAACCAAAAAAAACAAAACAAAACAAAAAAGATTCTCTTTGTTAGTCGAGGAGTATTTTTATGATTTACAGAGAGTTGACAAAAGTAAATAGACACCATGATGATTGTCCTCAACAACGAATGTCAAAGCTCATCAATGGAATACCAGAAGGCGTGTCACCTTTACATAATGGAACGGGAAAAGCAACACCATTACAAATATATTTATTCAATAAATCCGTTATTATTTATTCACTTTTATTATCAAATCAAAAAGTATGGAAAAACCAAAAGGTGTCTATTTACTTTTGGCAACCCTCCGTACGAACCACTCGAGAATGTTGTAGTTTGGCGCAGCGCAATCCGCGCCTATTTAAAGAAAAATTAATAATATACATAAACGGATCATTACATAACTTACTCTCCTTTATTCATATACTGTATGTATATACATAGAAAGCAATTTGATTTTCACTAACGATAATTTGGTGAAAAAAATTCTCACTAAACTTATACAAATAGTTTGAGAAAACTTCTGAAAAAGCTTTTCAGAACAAAAATTATTTCCACAAAAAAAAAAAAATTAATTATAAAAAAATGTAGAAGAAAATACTTGGTCTTAATTAAAAAGTCCCCTTTTTTCATTGTTTTATTGACAAAAGGTATATTTCATCAAAATAATTATATTATTTTCGTCTATATATATATATATATATATATATATATATATATATATATATCTGGGATGGCATGCCGACATGGATATAGTATAAAAATAAATGAACTGTAGGTGTAGATGTAACTATTCAAAGGGGGTATGGGGTATTGGTATAGAAATATATTTGTATACTAATAAATAATTAGAACAGGGCGTTTCTCCGGAAAAGTTCACAGTCTAACTTTAATTAATTAAAGAGGATAAGGACATTTACTGCACATGGCAACTGACAGCTTATATACAGTATATATCAGAGTCTGAAAATAATATATGACCTTGTAACTTGTTTTTCACCGTTGTAACTAGTTGGCGTGTAATTTGGTGGAAGTTGTTCGTGTCTGAAATTAAATGTATATCAGCATGAACTGACCATGTCAGTATGAAAATTGAAAAAAAGAGTGATAAGTGCATGGACCTAATCCTTAAATCAGTAACTGACCATGTCAGTACGAAAATTACTAAAAGAACACGAATGTTAAGTGCATGGACCTAGTTCCTAAATCAAACTGTTGAGTGGTCATATGAGGGTATTTTTTGTTTACCAGTACGGACTGTTATATCTGGGGTTTTCAACCTTGTTTCTACCGCGTACCCTTTTGAAAAGTCAAGGTGTTTTCGTGTACACCCACACAAAATGTATATACTGTACATATATATATATATATATATATATATATATGATGAATAAAACCACGAAGGAAATAATTTTCATATATATATATATATATATATATATATATATATATATATATATACAGGGTGGGCCGTAAGTTTCCATACATAGGAAAAATAAACATTTTTTTATGGACAACCATTTTTATTTATATAATATGCTCTACATGGTTGCCATTGTTTTGAAACACATTTCAATACGTGTTCCCCACTGTTGATGAACACGCATTAGCACAGTTGACGTTATGCTTGTAATGGCGTTGGTGATACGTTCCTTTAGATGATTTATGTCTCGTATCTTTTCCTGATACACCATGGCCTTCAAGTGCCCCCAAAGATAGAAATCAAGGGGGTGAGATCTGGGGATCTGGGAGGCCACTCCACAGGACCACGCCGACCAATCCAAGCATCCGGAAACTGCTGCTGATCCAAATACCGACGCACGTGAAGACCATAATGAGGTGGAGCTCCATCTTGCTGGAAGTAAACTGGGAAGTTACCTTCCTCGTTTAGCAGGGATGGGAAAATCTCTTCTTGCAACATGTTAAGATACCTTTCGGCATTAAGATTTCCACTGACAAAAATTGGTCCAATAATTCTGTCACCCCATATCCCGGCCTACCCGGCCCATCACTTTACCGGCACCTTGCATCTTCGGAGGACTCAGCCAGTTAGGGTTAGCATTACTCCAATAACGTATGTTTTGCCGATTAACCTCTCCATTGACGTAAAAATTTGCTTCATCAGTAAACAAGATCTTACAACGCATATTCTTAGGGTATCTGAAACATAAAAACAAACGTTTAAATTTTCCTATGTATGGAAACTTACGGCCCACCCTGTATATATATATATATGAGTTCAAACAGTTACTATATATATATATATATATGAGTTCAAACAGTTACTATATATATATATATATATATATATATATATATGTTCAAACAGTTACTACATATATATATATATATATATATATATATATATATATATATATATATATATATATATATATATATGGAGGAATACATAAACATTTCCTCCGTCGGATTTTACTGATAATACTTTCTCAATTCGAGGCTAGCGAAGGTTAGAAACTTGCACCAGCGTCAGAAAATCATCACGAGGAACCCTTTTGGTTCTAACCGAGTTGGATTTCATGTGTTTACTTTTGTTAAAAACAACTACTCCTCACCTGACCTCTGATCTTTCTACTAGCGGCACTCAATATTTTGCCCCACCCTTTTTTCTTAGCTAAATAATAGGCCATGGGACTCAAATGTCTTTTGGGCCGTAAGTTTGAACTTTCTGCGCTTCACAAACCGGATTTTTCCAGTTTGAACCTCCCCTCCTTGTATAAAACCGCTAATAAACGTCCTTGTATAAAACCGATGGTTAATGCAGTTTCGAAAATGGCGTCTGACAGTGATGTGCGTCGTAAACAGAGAGCTGTTATCGAGTTGTTAACCGCAGAGAAGGAAACAGTTGGAAATATTCACAAATGTCTACAAAACGTTTACGGAGATGCTGTTGTTGATCGAAGCACAATTGGACGCTGGTCTAAACGTGCGAGATCATCGGAGAGAGGGAGAGCCAGCCTCGATGATGAACCACGCAGCGGTCGCCCGGCATCGGCTGTGACATCTCACACTGTGCAACGTGCTAACAGCATCATTCGATCAAATCGGCGCGTCACATACAAGGAGCTATCACTGAAGCTAGGAATTGGTGAAGGAAGTGTGAATACGATAATTCATCAACTGGGATACTCAAAAGTGTGTTTACGGTTTGTTCCTCGCGAACTGACTGAAGATCACAAAGCCCAAAGAAAAGAAATTACTTCCGAGTCGTTGGTTCGATACGAGACAGAAGGGGATGACTTCCTTTCACGAATTGTGACTGGGGATGAGACTTGGGTACACCACTTTGAACCTGAAACAAAACGCCAATCCATGGAGTGGCATCACGCAGACTCCCCACGCAAGAAAAAGTTCAAAATGGCTCCCTCTGCAGGAAAGGTTATGGCCACGATCTTCTGGGACATGAAAGGGATGATTCTGGTGGATATTATGAAGAAAGGACAAACAATCAACTCAGAGGTATGTATTGCTACCTTACAGAGACGCCAGAGACGTATAAAGCGAGTCGACCGGAGAGAAAACTGGAAGACGTCCTTCTTTTGCACGATAACGCAAGACCACACAACAGTTTGCAAAGAAGAGAGGCCATCACAAAAATACGCTTCACTGTGTTACCCCACCCTCGATACAGCCTGGATGTGGCATCTTCAGACTTCCATTTGTTTGGGCCAATGAAGGATGCTATTCGTGGAAGAAAGTTTCAGAGTGACGATGATGTTGTTGAGGAGGTGGAGGAAAGCCGTAGAAAAGGATGGAGACTGTGTGGAAAAATAAAACCTATAAAAAGCTATGTAACTACTTGTGTACAAAATTTCTGGAACTTACAAGGAAACTTGGAAGAAAAAAAAAAAGGTGGGGCAAAATATATTGAGTGGCCCTCGTACTATTTCTGGTTGTGACTTTCAACCTTGTAACGTTCAATGCCTCAAACACCCAGTTCCTTCATCTGTTTACTCGTCACACTCCTCCACACGACTCTCCCCTTACCTTCAACAATACACATCTCAATCCTTCCTCTTCTCTTAACATTTTTGGCGTTTCCTTTTCTCGTGATCTTTCTTGGAAGGATTACATACATTCTCTTTCTAAAACAACTTCTAAGAGGTTAGGTGTATTGCACCGGCTCCGCAGTCTCTTCACCCTCACTCACTTGCTGTCTCTGTATAGGGGTCTTGTCCACCTCTGTATTATGTACAGTTCTCGTGTGTGGGGTGACTCAACCCACACAGCTCTACTTGACCGGATGGAATCAACGGCTTTTCATCTCATCAGTTCCCCACCTCTTACTGACTGTCTTCAATCCCTCTCTCTCTCCGCCGCAATGTTGCCTCATTCTCTCTTTACTATCGCTATTATAACGGACACCGTTCTTCTGAACTCTCCAACTGCATGCCTCCTACTTTAAGGAGAGCACCACGCAATACCAGTCTTTCTACACATTCTCATTCCTTTTCTCTCCAACTCTCTGACGCAAGAGTTAATCTGTATTTTGAATTTTTCATTTACTCATTATTACACATCATTATTAACTTGCAGTGTTGAAATGATTCGGAAAATACATTTACAAATGAAAGAAAATTTAAAAAAAACGCATTTTGTCAACTCACTGTGTCCCTGAAAAATGTAATATATGTATCCCGCCGGTTGAAAACCCTTGTGTTACTCTTAATTTTCCTGTGTTTTCTGTATTTTCATACAGGAAAAACTGTATTTTTTGTATAAAATATGGCATTATATAACTAGATTTTTATGTAAAATTTAACTACGAGTATAGTAGGATTTAGTGAGCAAGCCAAACTACCGCCATTTTGTCGACAAAACATTCTATCGGCAAGTTTTGAGGGAGATTACATTCAGTTAGGCTAGGTTTAGTTACACTAAGTTACGTTATACTAAGTTACACTAACCAAAGGTTACATTAAATTAAATTAGGTTAGGGTAGGTCCATGTTACTTTTAAAAAGGTAGCAGACAATGAGGATGATCCATACAAAATAATTTTGTATATTACTAATAATTTTATAATTTTATTTAAAAATGATGGTAGGTACAATACAAGTATGTGAGTTTTTAGCAGTTATAGGCCTATAAATTTCTTTTTGAATGGTTATAAACACGAATTTTTTCAATAGGTATAAGTATAGACGTGAACTTCGAAAGCCATCCCTGGTGTATATATATATAGGGTGGTCTAAAAGTCTTGCCTCATTGCACTAAAATAAGGCAGGACTTCTGGACCACCTTGTGTGTATATATATATAATTTTTTCATTTTTTTGCAATATCCTCATATATAATAATATATAACAATTAACGTTTAGTAAAAGAGTGTCAGTTTTTTAAAAATATTCCTATACACACGTTATTAATAACAACAGAATTGGGTATGACAAATTAATTTAGCAACCAGTTAAATGGTCAAACCTCGCTTCATAATTGAATAGAAAACGGAGACTTTTTCCAAAATAAAAAGGGTAACTAATACAATCTGTCCATCTAACGAATAAATCACTAAATAAAATTATTTATGGCAGAAGTTTGTTTTTCTTTTTTTCTTTTATAATGTTCTTCTTGTCCCTTTTTTTTTATATTATTATTATGCTTTTACCCATTCTGACGTCACTTCTGCTGTGACCTTAAATGTGTTTTTATTTATTCATGTTTATTTGCATGGCTTTCATATATATATATATATATATATATATATAATATATATATATATATATATATATATATATATTCCTTTCCTGTATACATATGTATTCTCTATGCAGAGTTGAATCTGCATACACACTCATTAACCTATTATATATATATAATACTGTTTACACTAAAACATCGTGTTTACTCCTAATTATTCTTATGTCATAATTAGGACAGGGTTATTTTAACTTAATTGACTTGTTAATATACTATTTCATATTTTAGCCTTTATATCGTTTGTTCCATTATTATATTATTTGTTAGTTCACTTAAAAAAAAATATAATGCAGAAATTAGAGTTATCTTACTTTTAAACATTTCACGAAAACAGTCTTTATATATATATATATATATATATATATATATATATATATATATATATTTTATAGCCGTGAAATATCTCCTCACTCAGAAGTGATCATGACTTTTTATGCTAGCGTTAGATGTTTGAAATCTGTCTTTAAAATGTTCGGCAAATATCTAATTTTTAAAGAAAATTTCCCATCTGCGATATTTCCCCATTATTTCTTTTTAGTGATATTTCGGATATTCCTTTATAAATTTGCGCAGTAAACCCGGATTATTAATATAAATCCTAAAGCAATGCGAAACGGTTTAAGAAATCTTGTTTCTCCTTTATGGGGTCGTTAAAGGATAAGAGAGAATAAAATCAAATCCCTCAAAACTGAGAGTTTTAGAGACGGGGATTCGAATCCCAGCCAGGTAAAACCGAAATTTGTCATATTTAACGTTAATTCCTAATTATATGTTAATATTTGTCGTAAGTTTAAGTTAACAGACGAGATATAAACTCTAAATGGAAGTTTATTGAAAAGGAATTTAATTGATATTTCCTCGATAGATGGCGCTCCATTTTTAAATATTTTGACATAGCGTCACTTAACTCGTTTTGAATCTGAAAACCTGCAAAAAATCTTAAGTATTGTATTATGGAAGACCTACAAACGCCTTAAATGGACATATACTCTTTTCATCTACGAGAAAAAATAATCGACACCGTAAAACTAAACGTAATCTAACCAAGCGTAACCTAACTTAATCTAACCAAGCGTAACCTAACTTAATCTAACCCACAATATATTTGTCGATAGAATGTAAAATCGATCAGATGTGGAAACGCCGCTTTTAAGTAGCCCAACAACCAAGTTCGAATTAAGGAAGACTCTATTTATAGGTTAACGCGTAACTAGCTAGCTCAGACACGTTCGCATACGCGTTATATTTTCGGCCCAATGAAACGAGAACTAATGTCTTAACACCATCGATCAGCGAAGTTAAGAGACTAATATTGGTTCTGGAGAGTATAGTTCGATGGGAGATCGTCCTCCGCGTCCAGATTATGTAGCGACCCGTGGTTCGGATCCCACGTAAAGTTGTAGGTCCCCTCCGTCATACGACCTTAGATGTTGCCAACGAAGTTAAGCAACATCATCATTACATGTATCTCACATTTTCCAAAATATTTCTTTGATAAATCCCATTTATTTAATAGAGAAAAAAGACACCGAACTCACGATTAAAATTCGGTTTTATTCGTGAAATGTTTAAAAGTGTTAGGAAAGATTTAATTTCATTGTGAGAAGACATTTTAATCATTTCCCTTTTAATTAAAAGCATATATTATTTTTCAGGTATATATATATATATATATATATATATATATAATATATATATATATGCATGGTTGCTTTCCATGTATGGTATATTAAAATTAAAATTTTAATTAAAAACTAACTTGCAAATAAGTGACGCCTGTACATATTGATTAATCGTAGAATTAATTTTTTTAAAATTTTGTATACATTAACGAATTAAAATTGTTACCGTTTCATTTTAAAAGTTTTTTTATGATAATAATATTTAAATTTCATTATATATATAAGAGAAAACGTTCGATTGTACTTTAATAGTATTTTTTATATATATGTATAACCTCAGATACTGGTATGAACAAATATGCCATTATTGGTTCTGGCACTGGGTTCCTGGCACTCGGTTTCACAATTCTCATTATTTTGTGCGCGTGCCAGAAAAGAACTCGCAAGCGCAGAAGACATCCTCAAGCACAGTTGCTTCAAGTAAGAGTTCTTTTTCAGTACGACTTTCCTACGACTTTTATACGACTTTCTATTCCTTTGGACGATGTACCAATTGTACCATTTATTGTCACAACCTTGTCTGTAGTTTAGAATGAAAAATCTTTCAGTTTGTTTAGTAATGTCCTGGAAGTGTGTATATTAATAAGGTATCATATAAAAAAGTAAAAGTGTATCGATTTGAGTAAAGAGGTTCGTAGGTCCAAAGCACGCATGTAAGTATATATAGCTCAAGAAGTAAGGTACAAAATATAAGAGTAATGTATGAAATACATAGAATGAACTTTTTTTATAAAATGAGATACCGGAGAATAATCTTCAAATCAATAAGTTATAGAAAGTGAAATAACTGAATTGGGGCCTATTTAAATTTAACATTTTTTTCACACAAAATGACATCAGTTTACGATAACACGACTGGCAATTGGTTGCGCGAGAAGGATGATTTAAAAATCTAAAAAAAGATTTAAAAATTAAGTACCTAGATTTAAAAATCTCTTAATGAATTTAAGATACGGTAATTACGAAGTCTTGGATTTGTTATAATGTATCTCAAACAATGGAAGATTTATGCGCGAGACGTATTATGAAGTTCGAATGAAAACTTTGGATTTGGCAGTAAATGCAACGCGTGAATTGCGTTATTTCAGTTTCCATAAAATAATTTGCGATAATAAGGCCATAATGCGAGATTTATTGTATATAGGCCTTTAGGGAATGTGGCATAGTGTTTCAAAGACAAAATTGGTCTCGCATCTATAATACTTCGCTGCGATATGATTTGCTCGAGTTGAAGCGGCGGGGATTCCTTAACAAAAACAACAACTCTATAATACTGTTCCTCCCCTTCAATCAATGCGAGATGAAACGGAGAAATAAAATCAATATGCGCCTCGGTGGTGTAGTGGTTAGGCGTCGCTGACTACGAATTAAAACGGTCCCGGGATCGAGACCCGGTGACGACGGGCGGCGCGCAGCAAAACCCAGCTGTTTCTCCTCCCACACAATAAAACAAAGAAATGGGTTAGTAGATAAATGGGTACCCTGGGTAGCCTAGTGGTTAAGACGCTGGGCTGCTACTGATGGGGTGGTTCGGATTCCACGTTAAACTGTAGGTCTAAGGTGGAGTGACGAGCTTTTCCTTCGTCAGAATGAACAATTCGGGTGAAAGCAAAACCAAGGTTAACCAAGGTTACTCGAGTCAAATGACTTAATCTAGTTATACAGCCTAATCTACAATAACTCCTATACTGAGACGCACTAACGACTGCTTTCCTTTCTTCACATCTCTCTATTAGAAGCAATCGGCGTTGGCCAAGTCGCGTTCAGTGTCCAGTAAAGGGAACAATAAGGGAAGTATGAGAACACCTACCAGGCATATGCAGGTAAGTAGAGTAGGCCTTAACAATCTTTCCACAATTATTGAATACTGAATAACCTTTATTAATAATAAAATAAATACGTTCGTTTTACAATTTATAATGACACGAATAATTGCGAAGTTCGACTATTTATTTAATTTAATTTGGCCCTTAAGCTTTAGGCTTTACTGGGCTCTTATCTAACTGATACAACATTACATTATTATTATATATATAAATACAACGCGAAATCTTCAAAAGCAGTTTCACACGTCCATTTTATCAGTCTACTCATTTCGCTCATTTTGTATTTATTTGTTTTCTATTCACTACTCAAGAGGGTATAAATACTGTCCCGAAAGATACTTCTTTGGTCCTTCTGTGGCATACATCAATTTTCCTAGAACAAAGTCTGCAGAATGAAGCTATTTTGGACCAAATTTCCTACAAACTGTGACTGAATGGGAGTCAATTTCGATTTGAAGTTCTTTTTTTAACTTTTGATAACACATTTCATCAAAAACAGAATAAGTAAAGAAAAAATAATAAAAAAAAATGCAGACTTTATGAAACAAAAATAAATGCAGCGAAAATAATGAAAATTGTGAAAGTCCGTCTTTGTACAAATGTGATATGATTCAATTACTGCGTTTCGCGTTTGTAGCAGCAGCTAATTAGACCATAGCTCAATTTGGACACAGTACAACATTTCACAGTGAATTCATTCCATTCAACAGTTTAGAATCGATTTTACTAATTATTTGTCGTTTCGTATCGTGTCTTAGGTCCAGACGGTTGATGGAGCGCTCGCCGCAGCAAACGCATCGAAAAGTGGGCGGAGCAAAGCAGGAGTCCACCCCTCCCAGCAGCCTCCGGTCGCCGATTTCAAAGTGCTCAACGAAAAAGACCTGAGCGTGGAAGCGTTTGTCAAATCTCCGTCGGAGAGTGACGCCCTTCTGCAGCAGACTCACCGTCGGCAGTGATAAAGTTCTTCGAGAATAATAATAATAATAATAATAATGATAATAAAAGAGAAAGTTATTTGCGAGACCTGATATACTAACTTTCCCTC
>JAJOZX010003270.1:415000-447500 GCA_023014485.1 Bathynomus jamesi
AGTGGGTATGGTACATAGCTGAGTATTAGATTTCAAATGTTCTTAACTGTTACTGTGGGTTTTACCACAGAAACTTAAAAAAGAGTGTGGGACCTATACTGTCGTTTTAGTAATGTTTTGTACATCCATAAGACATTCATAACTTATACGAGGTTTACAAAGTCGCGATACATTTGGTCCAGTTTGTACCAATTTACTCCTATACTTTCATAGGTTTTGTTATAATTTGGATCCTGCCCTATCAACTCTGAAGTCATTCGTTATATAGATGTGTGCGTGTGTGTGTGTGTGTGCTTTTTATAGCTTTGTCCTTAAGACACAAGTTCTCAGTCTTATTCCGATTGTGGTAAATTCTGTACATAGGTTACAACCAATTCTATTTATCATTAACAACTCGCGGGAAATGCGTAAGTAAGTAATTTCACTGACAAATCAAATGTTGTACATTTTAAACTTCCACTAATTCTTTAACATTTAGTCTAAATAGGTTAATTTATAAGAATTAAAGATTTAAACTGTATATTTTATTAGATTTTTATAGCTGTACTTAGTACTTGAGAATTCAGAAGCTAAAACGCTTCATTATTGCCTTCATATATATATATATATATATATATCGGTGCCGTCAATGCGTCACGAGAAGTAAAGCTTTCTTTCATAACAAAGAAACGGCAGTTCAGCAAATAAAACAATCGGTATTTTTCCTCAATCCACTCTCACGATCATCGTTATTATTCAATAACTCCACTAATATTATATCCTTCTTTTCACTGACTACTTTCTTGCTTAATTTAGAACTCTCCCGATTAATTCATTCCCTTAATTTAATCTTTCGTTCATCTTACTCCCTTCATAAATGTATTCTATCACTTAACTTAATCCCTTAATTATCCTTAAGTTAGAAAAACCCGCGTGTTACACATGTTTTTTTTTTGTATTTTTTTAATTAAGTTTATTTGCTAAAAAATCATATACTTTAATTATACTTACCAAAATACAATTTTCACTTAAAAAAACATTTATTTAAAAAACAAAGTTTCGTAATGGAAATAAAAAATTTCTCCTCATAAAAATTATTTTTAAAATAAAAATTGTACATTGTTTTAACAGAAAAAGCTTCTTTGATTAATAATTTTCACACAAAATATTTTATTTTAATTAATAGTTGTTTTAATTTTTTAAAAAGTGCACTTTTTATTCTCATTTAAGTTTAATGTTTTTAAATGCAAATATAAGATTTTTCACGTAAAAAAAATGTTTTTAATAATAATACAGTACTATAATGTGGACAAAAAACTAAATACCCAATTTGTCAAACGCGTTAAAAACTCGGTGTGGGGAGAGCGAGAAGAATACTCTAGAGCAGTGGTTCTTAACCGGGGGGCGCGCCCCCTAGAAACAGGAATTTCTCTAATTGTATTTGTTATTCTCTTAACGAGAGCATGGGCTAATATTGAGAAGTTATTGAGAATGTTATTTTGATTGAAGGGGGGCATGAAGGGAAGGACCAATTCCTAGAGGGGGCATGGTAGTAAAAAGGTTAAGAACCACTGCTCTAGAGTCTAGAAGTTGCGTGATGGATTTCTCAACGAGAGCGGTTCGAATCCGATAGGGGTGAAAAGAATTTACATATTTACTTCTGTATGCATAATGTGCAAAACTGAATATATTGCAATTAAATTCGAGTTAAATAAATAAAAAAAATCTAATGTAAAAGCAAAATTCGATTAGAATTCATATGCATAATACATTACTAATTCCAAATAAACAAACTATATTTAAAAAAATTGTTTAAATTAAATAAATACTTTTCCTATTAAATACAAATGTTTTATTTAAATTTTAAGTAATTGATGTTAAATGATTCGTTTGTATTAAACAAATTAAAAATTTGAATTAAAAATATATATATATATATATATATATACTTACAAAACGGGTAAATTAACACACTTTTTATTTGATCGAAAATAATTATTTGTGAATTATTCAAACATGATTTTTGGTTTAAATTCCCAAATATTTTACCGGAAAAGCAAATTTTCTGTTTAGAAAAAGTAACTCCAACTTCACATAAAGCAATTCCTATAAATTAATAAGCGTTTTTAACTTTAAAAAGACTGAATTTAGCGTCTGAATCAGTTTCTTCCGGGTTCCTTTTTTCTTTCTAACCTTTGTTATTCGAACGAACAAAGTAAAGATGAAATTTCCCCTCGTTTACATCTAAGCAATGGTGATGGTGATACTGACACTCGCGTACAAAATTTTGAACTTTTAAAAGTAGGCCTATTTTAATTTATCCATTTTCTACATCATAAATCATCGTTTGTTTTTATGTTAGGGGTACTATATATTTATAATGTTCTCCGAGATAACGTATATAGTTTCCAAACGCCCCCAAACTATGAAATATACGGGCTACCGCAGGTTGAATTTACAAACTGACCATATGGTCTCGGTTATAAATTACTTAGTTCGGTATCTATCTGAATTACGTTTTTCAATCTAAGTTAGGTCGGTCGCGCGCGAGATCGTCTCGCGACTGACGACTCGTGTCACGCGTGATTTTACATTAACGGAATGGACGTTGCGGCGATCGCGACGCGACTCTCGGAATCGCGTCGGTCGCGGTCGCTGCAGTGCGCGGAGCTCCCATTCTATCAATGTAAAAATTACGCGCGACTCGCGTCGTCAATCGTCAGTCGCGAGACGATCCTGCGTGCGGCCGGCATTAGTTGCGCACGTCAAATTGTAATGGTCCATATTGCGGATAAAACTAGATATGGTATAGATGCTGTATTTGCAACAAACACATTTTTACCTAAAAAAAAAAGTTTTTGTAGTTGATGAATAACTACACAAACTAGAGGAAGGAAGGATTAGGAAACTAATTCCTTGGTTGTAATCTTAAAAACTGTATATATATATATATATATATATATATATATATATATACACACGAGAGAGAGAATATTTTCCAGAAAATATTAAAAAAAAAAAAGGTCTTCTGAACAATACAAGATATTGAACAAAGGGGCCAGAGGCACTTTATACCCATTTTCTTTTAATCTTCCCACATTTTCTTTTATAATTAAAGGGAAACTACTACTATTGCTATAAACAAATTTTCTTATACATATTTATAATAATTTTAATACTTATTTTCTTACGTTAAAAGGTTTCATTAATAAAAAATATTAACATATAATTAATTTTTAGACAGCAATATTCCATACGAATAATTTTAATTAATTCTAAAAACTGTTCATATACTGTTCATAATATATCTATATCTATATATATATATATATATATATATATTATTAAAAACAGTATAATTGTTTACACTGCTCAAACTTTGGAATTCATAAAAATTCATTTCATTTTTGAAACATTGTATTGTATAAAAAATGTTTTCTCAGTATATATATATATATATATATATATATATATATATATATATTGCTACTATAGAGTGGTTGCTAAGTACTTCCATGGGCGTAAATCACTTGCTTTTTGTGTACGAATGTGTGTATACATGTATGTGTATATGTATATCAATGTATGCATATATGTGTGTATTTGTGTACGTAAATTTAGTCGGTCATTAGATGACAAATCGCCATTTACTAACATAAAATTACACAAGCAGCGAAGATGGTAAAAGACAATTTAATCTAGTTCTAACTTTATTATTATAATTCATTTCTTTACCGACTGAGGAGCAATTTTATAACAAGTTTAACTCTCTGTATAAACTTTAATATAGATTTTTTACATGCTATTGTACCATATATATATATATATATATATACAGGGTGAGTCAAAAGTAGCGGCCGATTTCTGTTTTTTCGGCTGTCAGATTCTTTCTGGGAAGTCATGTTGTTAATAATTGTCTTGCAGATACAGTTCCGGTACAGTTCCGAATAATTTTCCCCCGAATAAATGGTCAGATAAACATGTCATTCATTTATTTCTACCTTCTTGTACACTGTAATACAAATGACAAACAAACAATCAACTGACAGAAATCGGGCGCTACTTTTGACTCACCTGTATATATATATATATATATATATATATATATATATATATATATATATATATATATATATGGGATAGGTTACATAAAATCAACCCGAGCGTAATTTGTTATTATACACTTAAATACTCTAATAGTATTATTTTCACAAATATAAAATATATTTGCTTTTAATGTAATGAAATGTACTGCGTTCTTATTACTATATTATTATTAAAATTAATTATTATTACTGTTATTATTAAGAAAGTTATATCAGCTTCTATTTTGCTATAATTTTTCTAACAGTTCTCCAAATTCCTAAAGATTTTTCCCTCAATTGAAGGATTTTCTCGAGTTAAATTAACTTTGTTTTGTTTCGTATGTAATTGTGGACGTTTTCATTCGTACACCAAAATCTACGAATTAACGTATAGTCCCTCCACGCTTTTACAAAATTTCATATTGTTTTGTAAAGTTAAGGAAAGCCAGTCGGTCAATAAATTTACGAAAGAACACAGCCATGAAAATTTTGAGCTTCATATCCGAAACACGCAGTGGGCTAACACTTTTTAAGCTGCGTCACGGCCTATATCTATATACAGGGTGTCCCTAAAGTCTGGACACATAGGAAATATCACTAACTATAACTAACTATATTATTATTATTATTATTATTATTATTATTATTATCTTAAATTCATGCAACTGAGGCCTAAGGTAGGCCCACATCGAATCAGCAACCCTGAGGTGGACCAAATAGGACCTCCAAGTCCATAAGTTATGGACTTGGAGGTCCTATTTGGTCCTACCTCAGGTTGCTGATTCGATGTGGGCCTACCTTAGGCCTCAGTTGCATGAATTTAAGATAATATAATAATAATAATAATAATAATAATAACATATAGTTATTAGTTAGTTATAGTTAGTGATATTTCCTATGTGTCCAGACTTTAGGGACACCCTGTATATTTAGTCACTCCACGCTCGCATTATAACTCGAAATAATTTCATACAAAAAGATTTTAACAGAAATGTTTTAAGCCAATAAGAACTTAACATTTACCTTAAGCTCACGAAACAATTTATATTTTGAATGCAGCTTCACATATTTTGCAAACTCGCTGCGTAGTTTTGGATGCGAAGATCAAAATTTTGATGGTTGTGTTCTTTTGTAAATTTATTGACTGACTGACTTTTCTGCATTTCACAAACGTATACAATTTTGTAGAAGCGTGGAGTGGACTATGTTAATCTGTGGACTTTGAAATTAGTTCAAAATCTTTAGCGTGGAATTAGTTAGCTGTATAATTCCATATAAACTTCGGATATTTTCGAGGAACTAATTCTTAATTACTGTATAATTCACTTGTATAATGGCAGGCTATACTAAACGTTTAAAATTTAAGTGAAGTAACTAAATTATAATCGCTATTCATATAATTCAGCAAACTATATTCATGGTATTATTAACTAAAAAGCCATCAAGACGGGTGAGCCGACCCAGTACGATCGCGAGTCCCTCTCTACTAGCCAAATTTTGTTTCAAGGCGACCATTTTTCCGTAATTGTATATTGGGTCCATCTAGCATTAACACTGACACACCGTACGACTCGCTAGTAATCTCACACCTACCCAGTAGAGACAATTATACTTAATAAGTTAGGCATAGGTTTCGCGCGAGGTTATTGGCTAGCCGGTTAGGTCTAATCCGTATCTTTATATCTTTGGTACACAGAATTTATCCTACATCCATCATTTTATGGTTTGATTTACCCACACACTCAAAACAAATATTTAGTCGACTCGCACTCCCAAATAAAATTCAGAATGTTTTCGCCAAAGGGCGGAGCTTCATTTTTTTATATATTTTAGTTAGTTAGTGTATATAAATGCCACTCTACCAAATATTTTCCTATGTTACCATAAATGCATTTGGTTTAAACAATGTCCATCAAATTTCAAACCAGAACTATACAAAAGATATACAAATATATTCCTTCTTTTCAAGCCAAAAGGACACTCAAATGCATTTCTTAATTATTTTAACATAGAAATAAATATCAAATTTACCAAAGAAGACAAGAAGACGAAAATGGCAGTACACTCCCTTTCCTGGGTTTTAACTAAACCAAAAACAAAAGATTCGCAGCTCGTTTATCCCAAACCACCTTCGTTGAACTTGGAACAAAGTTTCACAACTTGTCATATATAAACAAAATTAACCGCATTAAAATCCTTATCTATCGTGCGCTCCATTTATCTAATTTTCTTTCTCACGCTCAAAAAGAAAAACTCAAATTTTCCTCCAAAATAACTCTTGCCCCCTACACATTTTCGAGCGAGAGCCCGTAGTTAAGTGGTAAACGGAAGGCGGAAGTTCGACTCCCGATGGTACTAGTTAATAATAACCTGGGAATTAATGCAATGAGTTGCGTTAGTCTGGCCTGAGCGTTATGCTAATTTCTAAACCTCCTGATTAATGATTATTCACGTAAACCTCTCGCTGACTGAATCTATAGGCAAACACTTTTTTCACAAAGAGGGTTTTATCGCTTGATAATGCTCGACATTACTCGACGCGCTTCACTCTCCTTTCCAACTTCCAACCTACTCGTGCCTTTTTGTAAAATCAAACACCTTCAAATATTTAAATTCCTTCACATAACCTAAATTTCTCAGTTGTTCACCAGACTGATTCTCATTCTCGTTCAACGTCAAGAACCTTATTTTTACTTACATTCATTTTCAATTATCTCATTTAGCATAACTTTAACAAAACTCGTCTCGTAAAAGAAAACCTAAATTAAAGGATAAAACTTTTTAAATATTTTAAAACCATTTTTCGATAAATGCAATCAAAAGTTTGTGGAATTTTATAAATATCAATTCTAATAATTTACGTCGTCATTTTACTTTAATCTTATTTCTTGGTCCTATCTTTGTCGTCTTATGGGACCTCTACCCATTTCATCGACAACAACAAAATATCGACATTCTAAAGAACCTAACCTAACCTATCTTAACCTAACTTGAACTAACTTGAACTAACTTAATCGAACCAAAGGACAGTCTTATAACACTGTTTTTCTGGAGTTGTTCAATATCTTCCGTTATAATACGTCCTTCGTGGCCAATGTCGTAACACCGCTTCCCGTCGATCAGCAAAGTTAAGCGACATTGGGTCTGGAATAGTTGGTTGGGGTACGTTCCCCCGCGTTCAGATTATGTAGCGACTCGTGGTTCGTAAAACTGTAGGTTCCCTCCGTCATACGACCTTAGATATTGCGAAGGAGGATAAACAACCCCGTCAAATAAACAAATAACAAAACTGCAATTCTATTTTATTTAGGAATAATTCTCAGGAAAATTTCTTCTTTCTTCAGTTCAGAAAAAAATATTTAGGAAATCGGAGCAAACTTTAAAAAAAAAAGAAATTTCCCTCTTTTTATTATGTAAAACATATGCTACATTGCACCATTCTCAATTAATAAGAAAATATGCAATTTTATTTAATTAAGTATATATAAATATAAAATCAGTATTATATATATATATAATATATATATATATATATAATATATATATATATTCGTTATACATAAATATGTATATTTGAATAAAGTTTATTGATTTTTAATCACATTTATAATATATTTCCAACTTTTACATAAAATTTATTAAAGTTTGTGCTGTAATATCTTGTTTTTTATTTCCTTTAATAAATTGATAATAATATTGATGTAATTTATGTAATTATTAATCAGTATTAATTATAGTGATTATTTTTGTATATTAACATGAAATCAAAACTTCAATTATAGTTCTGAAAAAAATTATATGTACTTTTTTCCAGTGGTGGGCGCGGTACCAAAATTTGGGGGTGCGTTACGCGGTACTGCGGTACCTCAGCATGCCCAGTGCGTTACGCGGTACTGCGGTACTTTTTCAGGTCCCCCTGGTGCGATCCGCGGTACTGCGGTACTGCGGTACTGCACACAAGAACAACACAAGCAATAGCACATATTTTCAGAAATTGCATATCGGCGATTTCGCACCTGAACTTTCTGCCATAATGGCTAAAAATCGATCTTTGTCACAGAAATGTAACACACGTGCAACCGGCTCAAAAGCAAGCACTGCACTGAGGCGTTGTGATAGGATGGCAACGTAACATGTTCTGAACGAAAACTTAACGTGTCTAGAGTTAGGCTGATGCAACACACGCAGCATTCGTCTTACTGTACTCCTGTAATAAGGTTTACTTCAAAAAAAGTGTTAATTTTTTGAAAAGTCGTGTTTGTCGTACCGCGGAAAGTACCGCGGGAAATTTGAATGCGGTAGCGGTACTGCTGTACTTTCAGCGATCCTTTGCGGTACTGCGTTATGCGGTACCGGTTTGGTAGTGCGGTAGTACCGCAGTACCGCAAAAAATACCGCAAGTGCCTAGCTTTGCTTTTTTCTTCTTCTTCTTCCGCAGCTATTATCCCATCTTTACATGGGGTCGCTGTTTTTGGTTCGTCTTCTCCACTCTCCTCTGTCGTATACCACGTCCTCCTCCAAGTCCTTCTCCCTGATGTCCGCCACCACACAGTCCCTCCATCTCGTCTTCAGTCTTCCTCTTCTTCTCCGTCCCGGCAACTCCATCTCCAGCACTCTGCGCCCCACATACTCCTCCTTCTTCTCTGACGTGTCCATACCACCTCAGCCTGGCCTCCTGCACCTTCTTAGATGCTTCCGCCACCTTCACTCCACACATCCATCTCAACATCTTCATTTCAGCCACATCGATTTTTCTTTCATTGCTCTTCTTCATTGGCAGTCTCCATTCCATACAACATTGCCGGCCTCACCACTGTTTTGAATACCTTTCCCTTCAGTTTCACTGGGACCCTCTTATCACATATCATTATATGTACTTTTTTCGGGATATTTAATTTTTTTCCAGCGATTAATTAAGAGGTGCTACGAAAAGCTGGTGCCATCTAGCGCTACGCTGTTACTCTTAATTGTGCTATCCCCAAATTGTTGGTGATTAAAACTTTTTTTGGTATTTCATGAAACGACTGGTTTCACGCACTGCCTGTGATTAAATTGGATTCATTTTTTATTCACTAAAGTGACTGCCCTCTACTTTGGAAGGAAGAAATACAGTCTCTTTCACTGTGACTGGCTTAGATTACAAAATCAATTCTTTCTTAGGAACTTAGTCTCATTTGTACCAAAACTAACGTCTGCAAGATCTTTCAGAACAGAACACGAATCTCGTTGAACGATTGTCCAATCACAGATTACAGATTAACAGATAGGACACAATAGGGTTACGTTTTGCCAAGCAACCAAGCGCGGCCGGACGTTTCGTCGAAAGATTTTTTTTAAAAGAACTTCATTTTCATGTAAAAATAAAATTAATTTGTTTAAAAGGAGGTTTATTTTCCTTTACGGGATTTTTTTTTGGAAAGAATTGTATTTTCATTTAAAAATAAAATATATTTAAATTTCGGAAGAAAGAAATTTTAAAATTGTGCCCCTATAAACTTACAAATTATGCGCAATAGCTTTTAGGTATTTAGGTATATATATTTGGTAATTATATATATATTTAGTAATTATATATTATTTATATATTAATATATTATATTAATATATTAGGAGCAAGTGTAGTTTACGTTTCCCCGACACAAAAGGGGACAAAACTACACTAGGTCAAAGTTGGGGAACGTAAACTACACTAGGATCTTTAGGAGACATTTTTTAAATGAATCCATCAAATAAAACGTTAAAACTAACGAAAATATTACGACTTAACCTAATTAATCGTCAATATATACAGTATATATATATATACAGATATATATATATATATATATATATATATATATATATATATATGCACTAGAATCACAAATAACACGTGACCTTATAATAAGCAAACAACCACAAGGAAAAGGAAACACAAAGTCCGAGCGCTGTTCTTCCTTGATAATGTGAATATATCACGAAAGCGCTCGGACTTTGTGTTTCCTTTTCCTTGTGGTTGTTTGCTTATAATATATATATATTGACGATTGGTTAGGTTAAGTCGTAATATTTTCGTTAGTTTTAACGTTTTATTTGATTAGGTATACGCGGACAAAGTTGGGGAACGCAAACTACAGTAGGATAATGTAGGGGAATGTAAACTACACTAGGATAATGTAGGGGGAACGTAAACTTTACCCGGCTGTGGACGCTGGTTGGTTTATTAACCTCTAAGTGCGCAATTACCTGGTTGGTTGATTAACCTCTAATTGCACCATTACATTATCTGAGATGGGGGTGGTAGAAATATGAAATAGCCATTTCACGAAACGTCCGTTCGACGAAACGTCCGTTCGACGAAAAGTCCGGCGACGAAAAGTCCGAGCACCGCAACCAAGTGTTACTAAGGATATTTCTAAGAAACTATTAATCTTTAATTGATGCAGAAATGAAATTTGTGATACTTATACAATACTCGTACTAATAACTTAAGATTCATTGCAAATAATATAGCCATTCTTCGGAAAAGTTCTTAGCAACAGTTGGTTGTTAAGTAAGTAATTTTTTATGAAAGTGATCTTTCTGGTTATTAGTTAATCTGGAAACAACTTGACAAACCTACATCACGAAATTCAAGGATATGTTGTTAATAGAACTTTGAAACAGAATTGAAATAAATTAATAATAGAAAATGGAATGGAATGCATATAAAAAAGCATCAGTTTCCTCCTAGGACAGTAAACTGATGAGGAACTAATAACAGTAATTAGATATGCCTATCCTTTTCCGTACAAACTTCTTTTTCTGTATCATTAGAAATGATGCAAATTAAAAATTGCATTATGTTACGACATTAAATGTTCGTTGTAATTGCTATCATTAATGGCAATTGTGACTCACACCCTTATCATACAACCTAAATGAGTTTGAAGAGATAGGTTTGACTTACCTTATCTGAAGTGCTTTCTACCGTTGTAAGAAGGGGCTTCTCGGTTTATTCACTGCTGATTTTTAATAAAAAAATTTTAGGTAATTTTATGCGCAGAATTCAATTTTGGCCTTTCTAAATGCGGAAATTAACCAAAACTAAGATATATAAACCCTAGTCTAACTAAAATAGAAAGTAAATTATACCCAGTGGTGTGCGCGTTACTTTCTATAAGTAACGGCGTTACCGCTACATTGATAGAAAGTAATGTCGTTACCGCCTGTTACTTCTATGAAAAAGTAACGCGTTACCGTTACCGTTACTTTTAAGAAAAGACTAAAGAGTAGAAAAGCTTTAATAATACCAAATTATATGACAAAAAAATATCAAAACACGAACTAAAAAAATAAACCTGTCAAAGAAAAATAATCTTGCAGATTTTTTAGTAGTGTATTCTTCGATTTCAGGAACACTAGTTTTCAAAATTGCCATCTGATAGCCCTACTTGTTTGGAGGAGCTAACAACCAATTAACAGCTAATAAATGACATTAGTCAAATGATCAGTTTGAAAATAACGAGTAGCGAGTAACGATTGAAATCACTCTAAAACGTAGTGCCGTTACCATTTTCGTTACATCTCGAAAGTAATGGCGTTACCGCTACAGCTACTAAAAAAGTAACGCCGTTACTCCCAACACGGATATACCCACCAGTATAGCTAAATGAACGCAATATCTTCCACAAATATCATACAATATCTGTTTTGAAAGTATACAATACCTGAAAAGATGTATATTAAAGTTAGGTTAGGTTAGATTAATTTAGGTTAGGTTAGGAGAGTGCAACTCACCTCTCTTAAATAGTTGTTGTAATCTTACTGCGTCGTCGGTTTTAATTTTGTAAAGGTATTAGATCTTATTAAAAATTTGGACTGTGTCAAATGTTTTTGAAAATTTTGTTACTAGTACAGTTTTTATGCTGATTCTAAGTATACAACTCATTTTTTGCGGAAATAAATATTTAACATTTTATTGGCGTTGTTTGCAGGAATAGTGCCAGCTCTCCATACGAACTCGCAAAAAACAGTAATTTTTGTGTTATTAATGTTTATTTGTTGCCTGCTTACACCTAGTTTAGCGTGAATATTATTGTTGTAGTGTGAGCATATGATAATGCAGTGCTGTAATCTATCTACTTGCGAGTTGCCTGCGGTCAATTGAATGTCCGGTTAGGTCAACTGAATGCCCGGTTAGGTCAACTGTACGCCCTTGACGATTGGTTAGGTTAAGTTGTGATATTTTCGTTAAAACTAGCGAAAATATTATGACTCAACCTAACCAGTCGTTAACGGCGTACAGTTGACCTAACCGGGCATTCAGTTGACCTAACCGGGCATTCAATTGACCTAACCGGGCATTCAATTGACCGGGGAACATTAATAACAACAAAAATTACTGTTTATGCGAGTTCGTATGCAGAAGCTGGCACTATTCCTGCAAACAAACGCCAATAAAATGTTAAATATTTATTTCTGCAACAAATGAGTTGCATATTTAGAATCAGTATAAAAAACTGTACTAGTGACAAAATTTTCAAAAACATTTGACACAGTCCAAATTTTTAATTAATAAGATCCAAGGATATTTATCATACCGTGACCACAAAAATTGTCCCTGTTTTTAATCGCTTATTACTCAGTCATTATTGCAGCTTCACAAATGAAATAAAAAGCATTCGAAAGAGAACATTTTAAAGTTTTATTTAATTTTTTCGATATCCTGGATACGAAATCAGTACTTATAAAAAAATGACAGTTTTATCCACCACAATCATGGGTTATTTGTCGGACCTGCAACGTGTTTTCATCGCAGAAAAGATGATCAAACATGGCTCGGTAGTTGCCACCCAACGGTCTTTCAGACGACAATACGGTCAGCAAAGGACCATAGATCCTAAAACGATTCGCAGGATTTTCGCAAAATGGAAACATCACAGCTCAATCAAGAACATGCATAAAGGCAACTCTGGGCGCAGCAAAGGTGTGCGAACCGCTGAAAACATTGATTCAGTCGCAAATCAGCTTGAAACGGACAACAAGAAATCTGTGAGACGACTATCAGCTGTGACAGGAATCAAACGGGAGAGCATTCGGAAAATAATCACGTTGGATTTGAGAATGAAGTCATTCAAAATTATGTGTTTGCAACAGCTTAGCGAACAAGACTACCAGCGTCGTTTGATGTTTTGTGAACGCATTGAAACAATAATTGAACAAAACCAGATAAGATTAAGTGACATAATATTCAGTGATGAATGCCACATCTATCTCAATGGGTTCATCAACAGACAGAATTACCGGTGTTGGTCACAAAACAAGCCAAATATACACTTGGAGAAACCTTTGCATTCACCAAAAGTTACTGTCTGGTGTGGTTTGAGTAGCAGCAAGGTTTATGGTCCTTACTTTTTTGAGGACCCAGAGACAAGGAGACCGCTTTCAGTAACTTCAGAAAGATATGTAGAAATGTTGAACACTGTTTTTTAACAAGAAAACTGCAGTAACAAGTGGTTTCAGCAAGACGGAGCAACAGCCCACACAACTAGGCAATCACTGGAATGTTTAACAAGATTTTTTGAACAAAGATTCATTTCTCATCGCTCGCAGTTTCCCTGGCCCGCAAGATATCCCGATCTATCACCTTTGGACTTTTTTCTCTGGGGATTTGTCAAGGACAAAGTATTCAGGCAAGAGCCATCCTCTATCGAAGAATTAAAGCAAGCGGTGGTAGAGAGTGTACAGTCCATTGAATGCAGCGTTTGGGAAAATGTAATAAATAACTTCCTTTCCCGTTGTGTGAAATGTAAGAATGTCCAGGGACGTCACTTTGAACACATGTAGAATAAATTAAAACTTTAAAATGTTCTCTTTCGAATGCTTTTTATTTCATTTGTGAAGCTGCAATAATGACTGAGTAATAAGCGATTAAAAACAGGGACAATTTTTGTGGTCACACGTATATTTTCAAAACAAGATATTGTATGATATTTGTTGAAGATATTGCGCTCATTTCGGCTAATACTGCTGTAGGTGGGTATAATTTACTTTCTATTTTAGTTAGGTTAGGGTTTATATAGCTTAGTTTTGGTTAATTTCCGCATTTAAAAAATGCCAAAATTGAATTCTGCACATAAAATTACCTAAAAAAATATAACTTTTGATTGAAAATAAGCAGTGAATGAAACCGAGAAGATCCGTTAAGAATCTCGTTTGTGGGGAAAAAATTCTTGGCTATTTCTAATTTTCATTAACTATAATGCCATTTTATTTAAAGAACGTTGTTTTTTATATTCTACTTACCAGTGAACGTATTTTGACCAGAATTTGTAGTTATTGCTAAATTATTATCTCGGTGTGTTTTCATATTTGTTTCAACGAATCCAAATAACAGATTAATTTAAATGTCGGTATCACAATAAAATGTATAGTTTTATAAGTTCACTATTTTCACTTATTTAAAGACACTAACACTACGAATTTTCACTTTAAAAACAATATAAAATTGTGGCGTAAAATATGTTAGCGTAATCTATTTTTACTTAAAGTAAATATAATCTAAGCAACTGATAACAATCGAAATCAGGACAGCGTTCAGATAAATTTAAATTAAAAGTGAAAGCAAACCTAATCGCAGAAATTTTTAAAACTTCACAAGACACTGACAGATTTTCTTTCATAAGATTTGGAACACGGTAACAAATGTGGCACAAAGACAAGTGAAGAGGTAGGATGGAGGAAGGATTCACGTGTGCACCCCGGCTCTAGCCTTTACGTACCAGTACTGAGAGAACTCAGGCAAGAGAGATTACAAAAGCCTACAAGAAGATGACATTTATAAGTTCAAACAGCTCCGACTCGATCCTTTGCAATCCATCTTTACAAAGGACGAAACGAGCTTTAGACGTACAGTACAGTAGTTCTCACACATATTTCTGTATTTTATGTATCTTCACAAACCAGATAGCAAACATCTGCTGGGCTGATGTTGACATCTGGCCTATATCAAATACCAGCGTCGGCCCAAAGAATGTCTAATACCTGAAAATATTACGTCCACATTCAACCCTGTCTTACCTCTTTAATGAGAGAACACTTTTAATGAAACTTTATGTACATGGGAAACGGCTAAGAATCACCATATAGAATATAAAAACATAACACATCTGCACATTCACCTGATATCGTTTATCGACTCGGTGTTACCTAATTTTTTGTTCGCTGAATGATCTTCCGTACACACTATTCAATCCATTACTCGGAATTTCTCAGCCTATCAGCCAATACGTGTTGAAATTTTTAACAATAAACTAGCTATAATTACATTGAACAACAAATTTTGGGTCTTTTCCGTTTGGGGGCTAGCAGCGAATTTTAATGAAAATCGGTATACTAATGTAGTTTTGGTCACTAATTTTAAAAATAACTTTTTTTTTTTTTGAGAAATAAAAAACAAACATGTTAGAGCACTTTAAATAATTAATATGTGTTTTAACTAGCTTAAACTAGTTACAGAGGATTGTGTTAAATTTAGCCAGAGTCACAAACTGCTACTGTTTATGAAAAAGTCCTCTAAGTGTGGGAAAGTGTGTTCCTTTGATAAAATACCCAGTTCTTTCGTTGCCAAAAGCGTTGGTCAAATGTAAAAAGTGCAACTTTACGAAGGATACGTTTTTTGAAGGATCCCGCCAGATCTGTAAAAGTAGCAGAAAAAATCAAGAATTATTGCCCAGTTAAGTCAATTGAATGCCAGTTAGGTCAACTGAATGCCAGGTCAGGTCAATTGAATGCCCGGTTAGGTCAACTGTACGCCCTTGACGACTGGTTAGGTTAAGTCATGATATTTTCGTTAAAAACACATTAATTGTTTAAAGTGCTCTAACATGTTTGTTTTTCATTTCTCCAAAAAAAGAAAGTTATTTTTAAATCAGTGACCAAAACTACATTAGTATACCGATTTTCATTAAAATTCGCTGCTAGCCCCCAAACGAAAAGATCCCCATTTTTTACTTTTATTCTGTCTCAGCAACAAAACAGCTGGTCTATAAGAAGTCGACGCTGCTGATTTTGAAAATGTTATTCATTTTGGCGTATCACGCAGTTTTCATGAAATCTCAAAAATATTATACAATTATTGTATATTGGATATAATTAATTAATATTATACAAATTATTAAAAATATTAACATCACACATACTATAAAAGTAGCAATACACACGACGTAATAAGATATACACAAAGCTGGGCACAAACCGTTAATCCGTTAATCGTTAATTAACGAAGTTAACTTTTTCGTTAACGATTTAACTTTTAAGTTAACTTTGAAAATCATTATCGGACTAATTAACTTCCGTTAACTCAAGTCCGTTAACCCAAAAAATTCATAAATAAAGTTTAAAAGTTTCTATTATTTTCAGTGCTGAGCAGGTGCGCAATTAATCGCCACTGTTAATAGTGATGAACGAATTTCCATTTCCGCAGTGCAAAATCAGGATGTCGACTTAATGAAAGAGTATGTCAAGGTAATATATTTATAAATTAATAATAAACTAGCGGGACTCGTGGAAATTCCACGATTTATTTTTTTTCTGGTTACAATTAAATGCAGGACCTTGATACAATAATAGCGTTGTTTACGTAAACGTTTAAGAATACAATTATTCCAACTATATTTATTTATTGCAATAAAGTTATATTTTTCTTAACACCAGCCAGTAGATACGTTTTAGTTTTGCTCATTCAATTAATTATCGTTATATTATTGAGTAAAATACAGCAGAATAATACAAATTTGAATTTCTACAATTTACTAATTCTCCATTGTTTTATTTCCAGATCATGTCACCTGTGGCCAAAGCACTCGACAAGATCCAGGGGGAGGAACAAGCCTACCTTGGGACTCTGCTGCCAACAGTTGCTGCGACAATCTTCAGGCTTAAGGACTTGAAGTCCAAGGGCCTCGTCTACTGCAGCGCCTTGGTCGACGCACTTTTGGCAGGCATCGACAAAAGGTTTGGGCCCCTCCTGGAGGATGACGAATGCCAGCTGGCTGCTGCCTTCCATCCCAGGTTTCGCCTCATCTGGTTGGACAAGTATGACAACACCAAGGTCGCCAGGGTGAGGAAAAGCATGGAGGGTACAGTCGAGGAGGCCATGAAGCAGCAGTCCAACGAAGTGGGCAGCAACAGTGGAGGCAGCAACAACGAGGAGGAGGAGGAGGAGGAGGATGACTTCTTCAGTGCTGTCATCCAGACAAAAGAGAGCAGCAGAAGCCACAGGTCACTCAAGGGCAAGGCCCAGAACTTGGTCAAGACTTGGCTGGAGACCAACTCCAAGGACTTGCTGACAGATGCTGCCTTCTTGGGTGAGCAAGTGTTGGTGGACTTGTTCATCAAGTTCAACACAGCCATCCCCTCCAGTGCTGCAGTGGAGCGTTTGTTCTCTATGGGCAAGGACATCCTGAGGGCCAAGAGATCATCCCTGTCTGATGAAACTTTGATATGCTAATTTTTATGAAGGGCAACATGCATCTCATGGACAAAATGGAGAACGAGAAGAAGAGGGAAAATTAAATTATATATATATTGTGTTTTTCATTTTTTTTATAATAAAAGTTAACGTTAACGGTTTATCGGTAACTTCCGTTCATGTTTAACGAATTAACGGATTAACGGATTAACGGTTAACGAAGTTAACTTTTTGGTTAACGGATTAGCGGTTAACGAAGTTAACTTTTTGGTTAACGGTGCCCACCACTGGATATACATCACATGTAGTCAGAGTTGCGAGATAATAAATAAATGAACAGCTTTTACTACAAAAATTTAATATTTTTTCCAAAACAAAAACAAAATGGGTTAAATATTATACAAATTATTAAAAAATATTAACATCACACATACTATAAAAGTAGCAATACACACGACGTAATAAGATATACATCACATGTGGTCAGAGTTGCGAGATAATAAAATAAATGAACAGCTTTTACTACAAAAATTTAATATTTTTTCCAAAACAAAAACAAAAATGGAAATTTCTCAAAAACTATACGTGATAGGAAAATAATAAGACCATTTTTGTAATCAGCGTTAAAAACTCGATAATAATGACATAAAACTTTTCCTGAGCCAAAATCATTGTTGAACAGTATTATCACCTTAACAGTGGGCTAAATTTTTATCAGACCATAATCCCCTGAAAAAAGTAGGCTTAACAAACTGTAAAGTGATGCTTCTTATTACTCGTAGTTTAAACTTTAGAATGTGGTCTGTGACTACAGTAACTAGAAGCCAACCTACTTAAGGCGAGTGTGCTGCGCGAATTTTTTATTGAATTTTTATTTTGAATTTTTAATGATTTTCAACTTTCACTTTATGACTGATTTTTTTTTTTTTTTAATTTTGACCTGATTTTCGACTCTTTTTATTTTGCATTTTGACTTTGATCTTCAGTTCTTATTCTGATCAACTTTCAATACTGACTTCCTTTTGACTGTTTCATTTTTAATTTGAACTACAATTAATGTTAATGTAAATGTCAGAACCAGTCAAAATTCAAATCTGAATTCATGAATGAAACTTAAAAATTGTAAATGTCACCTTAGATCCTTTCTTTAAATTTGATACAACGTTGTCACAAGTTTGCATTTTAGCAATGTGACGTAGATACAACATAAATTTGTGTGGTCTCAGTTACGTCTTCACAACGTTGTGATATTACGTAAACTTTACGTAGATACAACGTTGTCTCAACGATAGAATTTGGTCCAACAAAGGCACCCTATGAAATAGTAGTATGCCGTATGTAACTGCGTTACAATTTTGTAACAAAGAATAATGTAATACGAAACTATATGCTACGGATATAGAACCTTACGTGCAGACGCCTATGCTACGTACAAAAAATTACGTCAGAGGTTTACTTGCACTTCACGTGCATACAACGTCATTATGCAAAGTTGTATCACTGTTGCAATATAACTTTTAAATTTACATTGACTACGTCGTCAGTACAACGTCAATTTCTGACCTGAACAAAATTCAACCAGGATACAACGTTGTTTTTACATAGTGTGTTTGCTGGGAACACACTTCCACGTTCCCGGATAGAAAAATATACTGTACATTAAAAATTTAACAGAATAATTTCACAAATTTTTTAAATTTTGAAGAATTTTAACCACTATCTTACCTTAGTGACACTATTCATTTTGGGCAACAACAGGCTATTTTATTACCTTACGAAACCTCTGGTCATTAAAGTAATAGAAATTTCGGTTTTAATATTTTCCCTGCACCCCCCTTAGAATTTCTGATATTTTGAAAATCCTGAATTCTGGATTTTACTGACTGAAATATTTTCATCGCAAAAGAAAACCGGCTTTGGAATCAATCACTCTCTCTCTCTGCAATCTTGCTTTCATTTCACGTATTATCCCATCCACATACACATTATAAAGACATGGCGACATCACACAGCCCTGTTGTACTCCAACATTAATAGTGAACCAGTCACTCAACTCACCCTTAAGCCCTACTACCCACATAAAAAAAAATTCTAAACACTTGCCACAAGATAACTCTTCACTTTATCATGCACTTCTCCAAATCCATGAATGTCATATACAGTTTTCTTGTCACTTCGTTTCTCCAGCTGTTTCACTGCACGAACACTGATCAACTCGCCCTCTTCCTTCCCAGAAACCTCCTTATTCATCTGAAGCCCACGAACAAGGTTGCCACTCCAAAATTTTGAAATAGTCATATTTTCTTTGAAATAATCAATTTAAAAAACTATGCAAAAATCAATATATCGATCAAATCCATAGGAGTACAGCTAAATAGCAAAAACCAAGCGTGCGCGTGGTGCAGCGTGCTTAAACACTGTTAATGTTTGGGAATTATTTGCCATGTCATAGGAAATGCAAGTTTTTTAAAGACCACTACCAACAGGCGAGATGAAATGAAAGCCGAAATAATTACCATTTGGAGACGTATATAGTCTTAAATTTGAATCGGTAACCATATCAGACTTGATACTTGTACAGTCGGACTCAGTAATCTGTTGGCATAGGATCGTAAGAATATTATTGCCCAATTAGTAGGTCAATAGAGTTTCTAAGGCCATAACCAGCATAGCGTTTTCTTAATTTATCTCTGAAGAAAAGTATTAACTAACGTTGAAGAGAAATGTTGACGATTCTATACTTGTACAGTATAGAATCATGTGTTTTTTGTATTGCAAAATAGGTGAAGTAATTGCTTACCGTATTATTGTTAAAATTAAGAAAATATCTTTTTAGGTTATGAATACTTTTTCTTACAATATGCAATACACCCAAGGAAAAGCCTACATTAATAATAATTACACTCAATAAAGCCATTTTAAAGCTCCCCACACCAAATAAAGCCATATTAAGCCTAGTGGCAACCCTGCCCACTGATCTGTAAAATTATTTACTCGAAGAACATCAATCGGTACACCTTCCCAGCTTCATTTAAAAGCCTTCTCTTATAATTTTACATTCAGTTCTTCCACCATTTTCATACAGTAGTCCAAATTACATCATAAATTTAATGAGCTATAGATAAAATTCACAGTCCATACGAGTCGATTCGGTTCCATCACATTTTCCAACTAAACTAAGCGCGCGCGCACAACTTTTGAAAAAGTTTTAACATCTATTAACAGTGTGTCAATGTGAAAAATTTACGCTTTACCCCTCTGACTTTTTTTTAAAGGTAAACAATTAGAGATAATAGAACGAACAAAACGAGTAAGACGACAACTTTTTGTATAAACTCTGAAAGATACTACATCAGTTTTAATAATATTAACAACAAGAACAACATTTTAAAACACATTTTATTCACGAAATAGGTATACATAAATAATAGCTCTTTCTTTGTGAAAAATTTATGATTTTATTTAAAGATAAAATGAAAAATAATAGAAAGATGATTGAAAAGAATGATTTTCTAATAAAAAAACTTTAAAAATAATGATTTGTATAACAATAATTTAATCATGATGATTGACTATAATGACTTACTTCACTGATGATGATGATGATAATATATAATATAAATTGTTTATTAAAACAAGGTTCAAATAAAGGAATATAAAATATACGACTGATTGAAATTCAATCATCTGGATTTTTTGGATCCAAATATGAGATCTGCGTCAGGAACACCTCTCGGGTGCTGATAGCGAGGTCTTCTGTCTCTGTTTAGGTTCTGTAGTGCCGGTCTCTGACCCTGCGGACATTAAGAGGAGGAACTTAAAGCGGGAAAGTTAGTAAATGTTTTGTTTCAATCTATTTAGAAAGACATTCCAATGACGAAGATTAGCAATACCCGACAAACTGTGACTTGACGCAAATTACCAACCAGAGTATCTTAGTAGTAGTAAAAGTTCCGGCCTATTTCGAGTATCGGCCCTGACTTCAGATTTCAGCGATTAAGATGCTTCTCTGTGTCTCCCTTGATGGGGTAGTGGTTCGAATGCATGAAAAACTGTAGGTCTACTCCGTCATGTGACTTCAGATGTTACGAAGGTTAAAAAACTCTATATTATTATTATTATTTTATTATTATTATTATTATATTATTTATACTATTATTATTATTGATACACGCTTTACAGATTATGAGACAAGCTGGAAGTCAGCTGGAAGCGAATTAGGTTCATCCAGGAGTCTATGCACTCTAAGGGAGGAGGAGTAATTTACAGAAACACTGAATAAAGGATTTTCACGTTTACATGATACATTAGCTTCTGAAGAGCTTTTCTCTATACCACATTTTGCATTCCTGGACTTCCTCCTCTCCTTGTTTCCGAGATCGGAAAAGAAAGGGTGAATTTAAAACGGTAAATGAAGACCCTAAAGGAAGAAATGTAGTGATCGGGTTGTTTAACCTCCTTCGCAACGTCTAAGGTCGTATGACGGAAGGGAACTACAGTACGCGAGATCCGAACTACGGATCGCTACATAGTCTGGACGGAGAGGACGGACGGTCTCGCATGCACCTACCTTCCAGACCCAATGTCACTTAACTTCGCTGATCTACGGGAAACATTGTTACGACACTGGCCACGTACGACGTAGGCCCCCTAAAAAAAACTAAAGACCAATAAAACCACCACAACCAAACCTGCTGCATCATTTCGAGCGCTTCTTCCTCCTCCTGCCTCTCATTAATTTCCAAGGTCAACTGTTTCACTCTGTCTCTCTCAGCTTTCTCAGCCTGAAAAGTAAACGATAAGGATCACGAAAGGTTCCAAGTTCGCCTTCTATTCAACAACTTAGTTAACATACATGAAATTCGTCAACTGTATTCAGGTAATTGGAAATACACAATTTGTTTATGCTTTGCGGTAGTCATATAACTACTCTTATTTAATCAACTTTCACTGTATAATATATCTTACCTCCTAAAGCAATAAAAACAGATATCTCCAAGAGAGAACTATAAAGCAATATATCACCTCTTCTCTCGTCCGCAGTTTTGACGACGAGGTCAGAATTGACGGGCATTTCGACATTGGTGAACTGTTGTTTATTTCCGGACCTCGTCATAAGTATGAAATTAACGACGGGTTTTTGTTTCCTCTTCGATCCCTTCAGAAACCAATTGATCTGCAAAATTTTTTTACCTAGAATGGAATCAGTGTCATTCATGTGGCACTGAGTACTTCACACTTTACGAGTACCATTTTCATTGCCATTTGCGTCCAAAAAGTGATAATTGCCGATTTAACTAATCTAACTTGACGTACCACTAGAGGTATACCCTCACCCTTTTGATGAAAGGTAAGAACAGGTTAGGATTCCTTTGTATCCTTGGGTGTGCGATTGATTAGTGTTTTTTTGGGTCCAAATTCCTCTTGTGTCCACCCCATGTAAAGAAAATGGGAAATGGATTCTGAGATATGGAGGGCGGGCATAACTCCCAATCGGCTATAAATAAAGCGAAAATCCCTCTAACGGATTTAAACAAAAAATGAAAAATTAAATTTTTTTTTAAACAAATATGTATAAATTTATAAACTTTTACTTTGTTTGATTTTTTTTTTTTGGTATTTTCACTTTAATAATAACCGAGTGGGACTTTTGTGTGTGTGTGTGTGTGTGTGTGTGTGTGTGTGTGTGTGTGTGTGTGTGTGTGTGGTATTTTTTTTTTTCCTTTCTTTAATTTACCGCCGATTTGTACCTAGTGAAAGTGGTACATATCTCAGCAAGGCAGTGGGTGGGTGTATTACTGAGTTGGGATGGTAGACTAAGGGGGTGAGTAAGGTTCAGTTGCTGGATAGTGGGTAGGAGGAGTATTGTCTTAGACACGATGAAGCAGATGAGAATGAGTGAGGAAAAGGAAAATCGCTTCCGCTGAAAAATGTGGGCCTTCGGCGAGTATGGATTGTAGACACTCGAGTGTGGGAATTTTTGGACACGAGAGGGAAACACATCGACGAAGAGCGGACAGGTTTTGGGCATTCGACCGGGAGATGTACGACAGTGATAGGGGTATGGCGGGTAGGGCAGAGCGGGGCTGGCGATTTAGCCGTAAGGTGACCATGAGTAATGCGTGTGTGTCCTAGGCGGAGATGGGTTAGAATCACTTCTTTATGGCGGGACCGGTGGAATGAGGAGGCCCAGTAACCTAATTGCGGTTTGATCTTGTGGATTTTGTTTTGTGTGGCCTGGTCCCATTCCCGTTGCCAGATGGAGCGGAAGTGGGAGAAAGGGAGGGGCCGGGGGGAGGCCGGCAGTAAGCAGGCCGTCTTTGCCGTGCGGTCCGCCTCCTCGTTACCCTGGATGCCGACATGTGCCGGGACCCAGCAGAAGGCGATTGTCTTGTGTCGGAAGGCTGTTAAAAAGTGGAAGGTTTGCTGGATGGTACAGACAAGCGGGTGAGGGGCTGGGCCAGTATCACCGCTGAGGCGGCCATACCAGCATCCGAGCGGGAACCATCTGTATAAATGGGGACTGTGTCCAGGTGTTGGGTTGCGTGTTCTCGGAAGAGTGACCTGTATATCGTAGCGATCGTGGTAGTCTTTGGTTGGGCACACAGGTCCTTGCAAAACTTAATAGGGGTGAGGAGCCAGGGGTGGTAGATACTGTATGAAGTGGAGATAACTGAGGGGGTTGGCATGTTGGAAAGGTCAAGGAAAGAGCGGACCGCTTCAGTGAAGTGCCAGCTCCGTCCCTGGGGTGGGGATTCAGAAATTGACGCCCATAGAAACGAAGAGGGTAGTCTCTGTGCACGGAGGTTATGTCCTCATGAGGAGCAGACCCCGTCGGAGGGCGAGAGGGAGGTAATTGCAATCCGCATGGAGGCTGGGGAAAAGCGGAAGGCACCGGTGGCGAGGCGGAGGCCCCTGTTAAGGACCGGGTCCAAAATACGGAGGCAGGCGTTGGAGGCTGAACCATGTACTACACTGCCATAGTTCAGCTTCGACTGCACCATGGAAGTGTAAAGGCGAAGGAGAGAGCGTCGGTCTGCGCCCTATGTGGTGTGGAAGAGGTGATCTAGGAGAGCGAGGGGACGTTGGAGGGATTGCTTCAGGTGTTTGAGATGGGGAACCCAGTTGAGGCGTCGGTCTAGTCACGCCCAGAAATCGCGTGGAGGGTACCACTTCAAGAGGATTGCTGTATAACGTGACAGAGGGAACCGGAAGGGTTGCGGATTTTCTGCTGAAGAGCATACACTTGGACTTAGGGGTGGAGAGGCGGAACCCCACCGACGTTGCCCACCTTTCCACCCGGTAGATGGCGAGCTGAATTTGCCGTTGAACGACGGAGGGCTCCCGCCCTGCGAAATAGATCGCAAGGTCATCCGCGTAGATGGAAGAACGGATGGTGAGTGGAAGGCATTTTCAGACTGTGTTCGTGACGATGGAAAAGCATAGAACACGAAGGTGTCTGAGAGGACTGAGCCCACCCGAACTTTAAAGGTTCGGGAGGAAAGGAAGCCTCTGATGAAGGTCGGCATGGCTCCGACGAGACCTAGATTTTGGAGCTGACTAAGGATTATTGTTCGACGGGTGGTGTCGTAGGCCTTCTGGATGTCAGAAAAAATCGATAGGACGAACTGTCCACTGTCGAAGGTATTCTGTATGTCTCGGCTGAGCAGCAGGAGGGGATCAGTGGTGGAGAAGAAATTGTCTGAAGCTGGACTGGGTAGCCGGGAAGGAATTACTATTTTCAAGGAAGAACGACAGTCGTGTAGCGACCACTTTTTCGAAAATTTTGCAGGCACAACACGTTAGGGCGATTGATCTGTAGTTTGTGGGATCGAGGGAATCTTTGCCGGGTTTGGGGGATAGGGATTACGTGGGCCTCCCTCCACCGAGAGGGGAAGGCGCCCTCTATCCTTATGCGGTTGTATAGGTCTAGTAGGAAAATTTGTAAGGTACGGTGGATGTGCTAGATCATGCTGTACGGGATACCGTCCGGGCCGGGACAAGGGGATCGTCGAGAGGCCAGTGCCGCCTGTAGTTCACGCATGGTGAACAATCGGTTGTAGGTGCTGTCTAGGAACGGTGAAGAGGAGCTATTGTTAGGGGCGGGTACGAGGGAACTAACTGCGGAGGAAGAAATGGCGGCGAAGGTAGAAGCTAGGTGGTTTGCCACCGATTTGGACTCGTATAGGAGTCCGTCGTTAGTCCGGAGTACCGGGGATCGGGAAGGGACATGTCGTCTCTCGACACCCCGTACCTTCTTCCAGATGGTAGCCGAAGGTGTGGTGGTGGTGACGCCGGATACAAAGGCACCCCAAGAAGCTCGGCGCGCTGTCTTCATTGTACAGAGGCCGATGGCCCTGGCCAGCTGCATCTCCGTGCGATGGATGGAGAGTCGCGTACGGTAGAAGCGTCGAGTAGCCTTCTTCTTGGCGCGTACGGCCTCCGCGCACTCTGGGGTCCACCAAGGTACCCGTCGGGTGTGGGGGTAGGCGGAGGATCGTGGGATGTTAGTGCACGCAGCCGCTACAACGATTGACTCGAAATATGCGATGCACTCGTCGGAGGATGGGAAGTGGGCAGTCGTAAGGGTTGTATATATATCGTCGTGGAAGCGGGATCAATTAGCTTTGGCAGTAACCCATTTTTCCGGTACCCGAACGGTCTGTTCGGGCCAATTGAGCGTGAGTTGAACAGGGAAATCGTCACTTCCATAGTCCTCTTGGAGGACTTGTCATGTGAAATCTAGGAAGGCATCGGTCGAAACGAAGGACAGGTCTATACAGGATGGAGTGCAGGTGGTGGCATGGTAGAATGTAGGAGAGCCATCATTGAGGCACTCGAAGGAGAACTTGGTCATGATAGTAATCAGGGTCGGGGCCATATAGGTGGTGTGTGTCTCCCCACAAGGGATGGCGACTATTGAAATCGTTCAGTAATATAAAAGGCCTGGGGAGTTGTTGTACCACCTCCACGAGGTCATCGCGGGAGACTTCAGCGTGGGGAGGGAGGTATATTGAACAGACGGTGTACTGTCTATCCAGGGAGAGCCAGGTAGCAATCACTTGTAACGGGGATCGGAAAGAGATTGTGGAAGGGGACTGCGTGGGTATAAATATATATATATTTTTTTTTTAATTGGGGTTGTTTAACCTCCTTCGCAACATCTAAGGTCATATGACGGAGGGGGCCTACAGCTTTACGTGGGATCCGAACCACGGGTCGCTACATAATCTGGGCGCAGAGGACGGTCTCCCATCCAACTACTACCCAGACCCAATATCGCTTAACTTCGATATACATATATATATATACACACACACACACATATATATATATATATATATATATATATAACTTAACAAGGGGCCGAAGTGAAAAATCAGTACCTGGGAATGGGAATGGCATTAAATACCGTAGTGTTTGTCACAACACAGAACGGTAGTCATGGGCAGACATCATAATGGTGCCAAGCCCACTTCGAAATACTGAAAAATATATTCAACTCATTAAAGGAAGCAAATTTTTATTATTAAATAAAATACGGTTGTAAAGCCAGATAAGATGAAAAATCTCTGAAGATAATGTGGACGCACCATAAGTCTTTTTAGCTGAAGATTTGACATGAACAGGAACAGATATGTGAGCATTAGAAGGTCGCGGGGTTTCTCTGGTGCGCTCCAGAAGGTTGTCAGCGAGCATGCGGTCGAATTCTGACATGAAATCCTCGTCCTCTTGGCAATGGACAGGCTTCAAGGTGAAAGAGATGTTCTGCGAGTCTCCTTGGCTCTTCTGATCGCCGCTTTCAGGTTCGGTGTTCGTTGCTTCGTTTTCCTTGGAAGAAAAGCACAAGAGGAAGGTGAAACAGAGGTTTATAATTTAGTAGTATTTACAACAAAGTTAATCCGATAGACACACGTTGTTTTAGGTAACGTAATATCCGTTACAAGGCCGTAGTACAGCGGTTCCCAAATTGTGGTGCGCGAACTACAGCTTAGTGGTACGTAAAAAAGTTAACACTCATGCTCCACATCTCCCAAGGAAGTGGGAGGTAGTAGACCAAGCCTGGGCTATCTTAACCTTACAATAATATAAAAACCAAGATAAGTTTAGAATTCGAAGTTTGGGGAAGTGAAAATAATGGGGTCATTCCATGTCAGTTCAACGGAATTTTGGGTCGAAAAAACGTGACCATCATCGATTTTTTTTTTAAAATTGGCACACTTATAGAACTCGGTGAGAAAAACAGAACGGCACTTGTTTCAACACTCTAGGTCATATGGTTCCGGAGATATGGCCCTTCGAATTTTGTAAAAAAAGGTCAATTTCCAAGGTCATACCATATTTCAACATGAAATATCTCAGCTCCTATTGCACTTACAGAGACCATTTAAACACTATTTTAAAGTTTTAAGCAGATCTACAACTTTGTTTCTATTCATATTTTACCTCAGTGGTCAAAAGAAAAAGTTGATCTTATTCTTGACCTTTGACCTTGTGTAGGTCATTTGATGTCACAACCGATTTTTTTCTCCTTTCACCCAATTTTGGGTACGCATGTCTACCTTAAACTAGAACAAGATTTTTAGTGTTGATTAAGTTAGTATAGACGCTACAGCCATTTCAGTGGACCATACCTACCTCCATTTTGACCAAGTACTTTTTTCCACCAAACTTTGGAGCGCCGTTTCTTTGGAACTGTTTGAGCTAGAGTGTTGAGAAAAGTACCATTAGATTTGTCTCACTGAGATATATAATGTCTGCTATTTTTAAGACAATTTTCCTCTTAATATGTATATTAAAATAACCTATTCCTTTATTTTTACCAATTGAGTTATAAGAACCGATTCTTGTCTAGCTGGGTGAAACCATGAAAAAAGAGGCAACATAACTTTGTATTTAAAAAAGGCAGTTATTAGGTATTTACAATATATTTTATGGAAGCCATTATTGTTACATTTATAATAATAATAAAGTATTTGTATACGCCTTTCAAGGTAATTATTTATCCTACCTATGCTGCCATCATGAGTTTGACATTCTGGTGCTTAGTGCAAATGCAGACAGAATGTGTTCCACTTGCACCTGGCAACACACATTCTTTTGGCCGAAGCTCTGCAAATTTTGAAAATCCTATTTTAATTGTTGGATGGTTTGTTTTAAAAAGCTCAAATGCTTCTTTTAGGTTGCATAAGATTAGCGATTTTTGTTTTCTTTCCCGCCTACCAACAGCTCCTTTTACAGAAACATAGTCTTTCAACCCTGGCATTTGTCTACTCACATCTGGCGAATGATAGAAGTCAATTACTTTGGCAGCAGTTTCACTATTCAGGCGTTTCCCCAAACGCGGATTAGGAGTTGAAAGCACTCCCTTCTCCCTCACCAAACTCTTCGCTTGCCTAGCCACGTAATCTGAGCACTTAAATTCTTCTCTGATCTTTACTTGTGTCCATCTTTTTGGTAGGATAGTAAGAATTGTCAGTTTTTCACTTCGACTTGTCACTTGATTAAATTTCTCTTTTAGTTGTTGAAGAATCTCCAGTTCTGTATCATCTGAGTCACTGCATAAAATTAGTTGTTTAGTTGCAAGTTCAAGCTTTCTTTTCACAACTACTACTACTTTCCTCAACTTTCTCTTTGCGTAACCAGCGCTGTCAGAGAGTTTACATGGTTTTATTGGGGTCTCATCAAGTGTGGCCAATGAAGCATTGAATTTACTAAGCTCATACTCCATTTCAACTACATCTCCAACGGTTTCCAGCTCAGATGGGGGCACTTGATGAGGTGGATGGTGATTTTTCAAGTGGTTCACATTCTGATTCAGGCATTGGGGATGGACGGTTTGCTAGTATATTTCGACAGGTTGCACATGCTTTATGATTATTTGTTAGTTTCAATTCAGGATTTTGATCAATCAAATTTTTAGTCAATGCACGAATGCCTTTTTTCACTTTTCCTGTGTGTTTTTTAAATGGGTCAAACTGCTGAAATCCATGTTTATCTAAAATGAAAAAAAACATATGTAGCTTAAAAGCCAGGGTTGGGTTCAATTACACAAAATGGAAACCATTACAATTTTTTTTATTTTTCTTCAAATTAAATACAGTTAGTATTGTACTTCACAATTTCAAGATCAATTGCAATTACAATTAATTTTGTCTGAATCAATTACAATTACACAAATATAACTATCTATTCTATATATCTAAAATAAATACAGGGTGTCCGAGAATTATCTGTACAATTTTTGGCTGTTATTAAAAGTCAACCATGAAGTGTAGAAATTCCAGTGTTGTCCCATTTTACAGAGAATCTCTAAGTTTTTTCTGATACCAAGTTTTGACAAGTTTTTTAGAAATTCCAGTGTGTCCGAACATTATCTGTACAATTTCATCTTTTAATAAAATTCTTGATAACACACGTAAAATTCTTAAACAAGATTATTTAGAATCTGTATTTTCAAGTGTTTCTTTTATTAAAGTAACGTTGTTACAAACATTCTATAATGTGCACCATTAGTGATTCGCAAAACATCCAATCGATACTCCAAATGTTGCCATGTACGCTGCAGCATATCCACATCAATTCGCTCAATAGCAGCTGTGATTCTTGCTTTTAAATCATCAATGTCTGTCACCCGCGTACATTTCTAAAAAAACTTGTCAAAACGTGGTATCAGAAAAAACTTAATGAGATTCTCTGTAAAATGGGACAACACTGGAATTTCTACACTTCATGGTTGACTTTTAATAACAGCCAAAAATTGTACAGATAATTCTCGGACACCCTGTATATATCTACATCTAAGTATAACTAAATAAACTATCAAATGTTTATTTTCATTGGATGATGTATGACTGCCAGATCTAGGGGTATAATTTTTAACAATTGACATTAATTGATCAATTACATCAGTTACAGCTCAAAAATCAATTACAATTACCTTTATTTTTTTTTATTTTGAATCAATTACAATTAATGGAAATTAGGATCAATTAATTAAACATACAATTATAATTATTCATTGTATCCAACCTTGTTAAAAGCTATTTTTGCTTAGATGGCACAAATAAAATTTGGGACCTACTGATCTTGTTTCAGAGGTCTACAAGAAAAAATGTGCAGTTTGATTTACAGATTGGAATAAATACAGATGCCAAAAAAATCCTTGCTCCAAGGTTTAAATAAGCTTATTTTCACATGGGTACATACTGTTGTACACAATGAATAAATACACAGTTAAGTAATTCTATTAAAACTCATCTAACTCTTAAAACTGAACTTATTCTAGCCTAGTATAAGGTACTTTTATACGTACATAGCTTTACCTTTAAAAAGGATAGCAAGTTCGAAGTTCTTCACACTTTTGAATGTCCATATAAATTAATTAATTATGTAATTTAAATTACCTATATTATATAATTCTCTGAAATACACAAAAAAAAAAAATTTATAATAAGGCCGGATACTTATTCGACCAAATAACTGGGTTAGGTTAGGTTAGATAATTACCGATTTTTTTTTAAAATTAGCAGATATTATATATCTCAGTAAGAAAAATCTAATGGTATTTTTCTCAACACTCGAGCTCAAACAGTTCCAAAGATACGGTGCTCCAAAGTTTGGTGGAAAAAGGTACTTGGTCAAAATGGAGGTGGGTATGGTCCACTGAAATGGCTGTAGCGGCTGTACTAACTTAACAACACTAAAAATCTTGTTTTAGGTTAAGGTAGACATGCGTACCCAGAATTGGGTGAAAGGAGAAAAAAATCGGTTGTGACATCAAATGACCTACACAAGGTCAAAGGTCAAGAATAAGATCAACTTTTTCTTTTGACCACTGAGGTAAAATATGAATAGAAACAAAGTTGTAGATCTGCTTAAAAGCTTTAAAACAGCGTTTAAATGGTCTCTGTAAGTGCAATAGGAGCCGAGATATTTCATGTTGAAATATGGCATGACCTTGGAAATTGACCTTTTTTTTTTCACAAAATTCGAAGGGCCATATCTCAGGAACCATATGACCTAGAGTGTTGAAACAAGCGTCATTCTGTTTTTCTCACAGAGTGCCAATTTTCAAAAAATCGGTGATGGTCACGTTTTTTTCGCCGTTGAGCTGACATGGAATGACCCAATGGTAATTGATAAGCGTGCCCTGAAAAATTTTGAGGGTAGTAGTAGTAGTAGTGCGGTAAACTTTCCGCTTTGCTGTAGGTAGTACGGAAGAAAATAAGTTTAGGATCCTCTGCCACAGTACATTTCATCAGTATTTCCAAATCACAAACCTCCTCCATGTTAAATCTGGATGTTTGGCTGTGTTGCGACTGAGTGAGACTTTCTCCTTGCCCCTCACTCCACTCCTCCATCTCCGCCTCTCCTTCCACCTTAATGCGAGGCAACCTCTCCATCTCTTCTTCCTCATCCTCCACCTCCACAAACATATCATCCATCGCTTCAGTTTCTTCCACCGGTACATGATCTGGAACTACGTCAAAAGTTTATTCAAATTTCACGAACCAAGTTAAAAAAGTTGCTGAAAGCGCGATTTGTATCCGTCCTAACAGTACATAAGACGAGGTAACCAAAGCTTAACGAAGAATCCGAACCACGATCGCTACATCATAAAAACGCGGAGGACGATCACCCATCCAACTAATAAACAGACTCAACGTCGCTTACTTTTGTCGATTTTTACGAGAATCGGTGCGACCAACCACACGACCAAAAAGTGGTAGCGAATTTAACAAAAACATATAACAATCTATACGGTGTACTGGCACGGAATGAATATGAAAGATTTACTAATGAGCGGAATATTACATATTCTTCGTAAAGTGTACCGCATTAATTATAAAAATATGAACAAATCACCTTTGGGCGAGGCACTCTTTTTGACCTTAGAGGCGTTTTTTTTTTTTAGTGGGGCGGGGGTGAAATTAAGAACCCTTCTTTCAGTCTTCATCTAAACTCTCTAAATTTGTCTTTAACTCCTACAAAAGTACTTCTG
>JAJOZX010003270.1:450000-492047 GCA_023014485.1 Bathynomus jamesi
CACATCCCCCACTCTCGCATTCAAGTCCCCTAGCACGACAATTCGGTCCCTCGCATCAAAACTACCCAACACTCACCCAATTCGTCCCAGAACGCATTCCGTATCTCTTCACTCTTCTCAATCCCAGGTCAATACACTAACACATATATATATATATATATATAGATGAAGAAGGATCAACACAACGGCAAACATTTTCATTTATTTGTACATCAGACGTTTCGACAAATCTTTTGTCATCATCAGTGAGTTAAGTCTTAAAACCTTAAAACAAAATTGAAAAGTGAAAGTTACATCAATACAATATTAAGACCATTAAAATTAAAACCTTAAAGCAAAATGAAAATTGCATCAATACAAAATTAAAACATTTAAATTTCATCACTATAAAAACTAAAATTAAATTAAATTTCATCACTATAAAAACTAAAATTAAATTACCTCAATAGGTAAATACACAATGTTTACATCCACCTCCATACTTGGCAAAGTCTAAGAGAACACTAGGTGGTCAGAGGATTAGAAAGGGTATATCTGTGAAACACGGTTGGTTGTCAAAAGAGTCGTAATTTGTAGGATGAGCTATTATTATTAAGGGAGGGTTTGTTTCTATAGATGTACAAAGATTCTAAAATTCGGAGTTCTGTAAGGTTATTGGATCTAGTTAAAATTTCAAACTGAGTTTTGTGAAGGGGATGGTCGTTTTCATTACTGTGGTTTCTAATTGCGGATTGTGGAGGGCTACTGAGGGGACGGTTGGTACGGACTGACAAGCCCAAATGTTGAGAAAGGCGCACCTCCAGTTGGAGTTGAGTGCTGCCAATATACGCAGCCTTACAGCTGTCGCACGTGTATTTGTAAACAACATTGGGGCATACAGTTTTGGGGAATTCATCTTTGAACTTTAAAAAATTTGATAATTTAAGTGGGTTGACGAAGGCGAATCTAAAATTTATTTGGGGATAACTAGACTTGAGTAGTTTGGACAATTCACCTCGAATACGCAATGATAAATAACCATAAAAAGGTAATTTAATATATCTGGTTTCTTTTTGTACTGTAGTTACGGGGAGTTTAGTATCAAAAGTGTTATTTAAAAATTTCTTTAATTGGTTATCGAATAGATGAGAAGGGTAGTAATTGTTAATAAAGTACTGTTTTAAAAATTTAAATTCTTCGTTTAACGAAAAGTAATCCGAACAAATACGGTAACTTCTTGTTAATAATGTTACTATAGCACTAATCTTATATTTATAAAACATACAACTTAAATAATTGGTTCCCAAGCCAGTAAAAGTTTGTTTCCGAAATAGTGAAGTATGGAACTTATTATGGGCCCGTTTAACTAAAACATCCAGGAAAGGTAAACTATTATTTGTTTCGTTTTCACACGTGTACTTAATATTACTATGTTGTTTATTAAGATAATCAAGAAAAAGTTTTACGTGTGAAGGATGGTTAAATATTAAGAAAGTGTCATCCACGTATCTTCTGTAATATATGGGTTTAAAACTACTAGGACAATTTTTCAACCAAATTTCTTCGTAATGGCAAAGAAATGCATTTGCTAGTGTTGGGCTTAACGGGGAACCCATAGCTACCCCATCAATTTGGCTGTAAAGGTTGCTATTAAATAAGAAAAGATTATCAAAACACACTATTTCGAGAAGGTTTTTAAATTGAGTCTGAGTGAGGCCATTAATAAGAGTATTATCAGTAGTGAATAACTTATTTAGTATGATATTTAATGTTTCTTTTAACGGGACATTAGTAAACAATGATGAGACATCAAAACTGGCCATAGTAAGAGAATCGGCATGATTGATCTCTTTTATCTCTTTAGCAAAATCAAACGAGTTGTTAATAGAATAATCATTAAAGGTGAGTTTTGAAAGCAAGGGAACGAAGAATTTGGCTAAGTTATAATTGAATGTACCACATGCCGAAAGAATAGGTCTTAGTGGGAAATTTGGCTTGTGGACTTTAGGTAAACCATATAGAATTCCTGGATTAGAACCAGAAGCAAATAAAAAATTGTATGTATTGTCAGCAATAATATTACTATTTTTTAATTTACGCAAACACCTATTAAGTTTATCTTCGAGTTTTAGTAATTTAGACAGAACATTCTCTTTTACCCTTTTAAATTTAGACGTATCCGACAAAATTGTCTCCATTCTATTTATGTAAACTGTTGAATCAATCAGCACTACTCCTTTACCCTTATCCGGTTTTGTAATGATGACAGAGTTATCCTTTTTCAAATTATTAAGAATTTTAAAATCTTGCTTATTAAAAGGGGAGAAAACACCTTATGGTAAAACAAGTGGAGAGCATCTCTTTTAAGAATTTTTACAATTTTAAACCCCATAAGGTGTTTTCTCCCCTTTTTAATAAGCAAGATTTTAAAATTCTTAATAATTTGAAAAAGGATAACTCTGTCATCATTACAAAACCGGATAAGGGTAAAGGAGTAGTGCTGATTGATTCAACAGTTTACATAAATAGAATGGAGACAATTTTGTCGGATACGTCTAAATTTAAAAGGGTAAAAGAGAATGTTTCGTCTAAATTACTAAAACTCGAAGATAAACTTAATAGGTGTTTGCGTAAATTAAAAAATAGTAATATTATTGCTGACAATACATACAATTTTTTATTTGCTTCTGGTTCTAATCCAGGAATTCTATATGGTTTACCTAAAGTCCACAAGCCAAATTTCCCACTAAGACCTATTCTTTCGGCATGTGGTACATTCAATTATAACTTAGCCAAATTCTTCGTTCCCTTGCTTTCAAAACTCACCTTTAATGATTATTCTATTAACAACTCGTTTGATTTTGCTAAAGAGATAAAAGAGATCAATCATGCCGATTCTCTTACTATGGCCAGTTTTGATGTCTCATCATTGTTTACTAATGTCCCGTTAAAAGAAACATTAAATATCATACTAAATAAGTTATTCACTACTGATAATACTCTTATTAATGGCCTCACTCAGACTCAATTTAAAAACCTTCTCGAAATAGTGTGTTTTGATAATCTTTTCTTATTTAATAGCAACCTTTACAGCCAAATTGATGGGGTAGCTATGGGTTCCCCGTTAAGCCCAACACTAGCAAATGCATTTCTTTGCCATTACGAAGAAATTTGGTTGAAAAATTGTCCTAGTAGTTTTAAACCCATATATTACAGAAGATACGTGGATGACACTTTCTTAATATTTAACCATCCTTCACACGTAAAACTTTTTCTTGATTATCTTAATAAACAACATAGTAATATTAAGTACACGTGTGAAAACGAAACAAATAATAGTTTACCTTTCCTGGATGTTTTAGTTAAACGGGCCCATAATAAGTTCCATACTTCACTATTTCGGAAACAAACTTTTACTGGCTTGGGAACCAATTATTTAAGTTGTATGTTTTATAAATATAAGATTAGTGCTATAGTAACATTATTAACAAGAAGTTACCGTATTTGTTCGGATTACTTTTCGTTAAACGAAGAATTTAAATTTTTAAAACAGTACTTTATTAACAATTACTACCCTTCTCATCTATTCGATAACCAATTAAAGAAATTTTTAAATAACACTTTTGATACTAAACTCCCCGTAACTACAGTACAAAAAGAAACCAGATATATTAAATTACCTTTTTATGGTTATTTATCATTGCGTATTCGAGGTGAATTGTCCAAACTACTCAAGTCTAGTTATCCCCAAATAAATTTTAGATTCGCCTTCGTCAACCCACTTAAATTATCAAATTTTTTAAAGTTCAAAGATGAATTCCCCAAAACTGTATGCCCCAATGTTGTTTACAAATACACGTGCGACAGCTGTAAGGCTGCGTATATTGGCAGCACTCAACTCCAACTGGAGGTGCGCCTTTCTCAACATTTGGGCTTGTCAGTCCGTACCAACCGTCCCCTCAGTAGCCCTCCACAATCCGCAATTAGAAACCACAGTAATGAAAACGACCATCCCCTTCACAAAACTCAGTTTGAAATTTTAACTAGATCCAATAACCTTACAGAACTCCGAATTTTAGAATCTTTGTACATCTATAGAAACAAACCCTCCCTTAATAATAATAGCTCATCCTACAAATTACGACTCTTTTGACAACCAACCGTGTTTCACAGATATACCCTTCTAATCCTCTGACCACCTAGTGTTCACTTAGACTTTGCCAAGTATGGAGGTGGATGTAAACATTGTGTATTTACCTATTGAGGTAATTTAATTTTAGTTTTTATAGTGATGAAATTTAATTTAATTTTAGTTTTTATAGTGATGAAATTTAAATGTTTTTAATTTTGTATTGATGCAATTTTCATTTTGCTTTAAGGTTTTAATTTTAATGGTCTTAATATTGTATTGATGTAACTTTCACTTTTCAATTTTGTTTTAAGGTTTTAAGACTTAACTCACTGATGATGACAAAAGATTTGTCGAAACGTCTGATGTACAAATAAATGAAAATGTTTGCCGTTGTGTTGATCCTTCTTTTCATCTGTAAGCTCCGGTTCCCTAAGGAGAAGTCAATAGCTTTGATATATATATATATATATTTTTCCCCCTCAACCTTTTAAATGTTCCGTGCGATGACTCCTCATTTCACGAAGGTCAAGCTTGTCGCCCCTCCTCTGTGTGTGTGTGTGTGGTGTGTGTTGTGTAGAGGGGCGACAAGCTTGACCTTCGTGAAATGAGGACTCATCGCACGGAACATTTGAAAGGTTGCGAATATATATATAGTATATATATATATATATATATATATATATATATATATATATATATATATATATATATATTAGTGCATATGGACCTAGGATTGAGAAGAGTGAAGAGATATGGAATGCGTTCTGGGACGAACTGGGTGAGTGTTTGGGTAGTTTTGATGCGAGGGACCAAATTGTCGTGCTAGGGGACTTGAATGCGAGTGTGGGGATGTGCCAATTGGGGGCGCTTGGGGTGCCTAGTGTGAATGGAAGTGGAAAGGTTAGTCGAGTTGTTATGCTGAAAGAGAACTGATAATTGGGAATACATGGTTTCGTAAAAGAGATGTACATAGTATACGTGGGTGAGTGGTGTCCGAGGTGATAGGGCACTAATGGATTATGTGTTGATGACGACATCTGCTGGGGAGGTTGTTAGATGTGAATGTGTTGAGAGGATGGCAGGTGGAATGTCTGTCTGACCACTTCTTCGTGGAGGCGAAAGTGAAGGTTTGTGGTGCGGGTGAAGTAAGAAGGGGTAGTGTGCCTGTGAGAGAGGTAGTGACAGTGAGTGAACTGAGGAAAAGGGGTTGTGAACGAATGTATCAGGAGACTGAATGAGGAATGGTGCAGGGTGGGACAGAGTGAAACAAGGGGTGTGGAAGAGGCGTGGCAGATATTTAGTGAAGCGGTGCTGAAGTGTGCGACTGAAGTGTGTGGTGTATGGAAGATTGGTGTTGGACATAAACGACGGGGTAATGAATGGTGGAATGGAAGGCTGAAACGTTTGTGAAGCAAAGAAAGAAGTACAGTATATGCTCAGTACTTGCAGAGCAGAAGTGTGGGTGATTGGGAAGAGGCAAGAAGTAAAGAGAAAAGTGCGAGAGCTGAAAGAGAAAGCAAATGAGAGATGGGTATGAGTGTGTCAGAAAATTTCAGGGAGAACATGATGATCTACAGAAGCTAGGCTTACAAAGACCCTAAGATCCACTCTAAGGTTAGCCCGAGAGAAAGGAAAGAGTAGGGGTTAAGAGAAGAGAATAAGGGGTTAAGTAAGTAGCAACACCTATCACTCGTGGGTTTAACATTCATTCAGAAAAAGAGAAAAAAGACTCATCATCATCATCCGCCAGCGGCCGGCCACTGCCGACAAGCCGGAAAAATAGTCGGAGAGAATAGGAAAGGGGTGAAAGATGAAAAGAAGTAAAAATAGAACGCTTACAAACCAAGCAAAACACAGTCTTAACTCATGTCATACCAGCAAACTACAGATGATGCAAGTAAAGAGAGTTTACAGACATGCAAGTAAGGAGATGTTTTGGAAAGATGTGAATAGTGTGAGGAAAGTGAGAGAGCAGATAAGCATGACTGTGAAAAGAGTCGCTGGGGAAGGGATGACAGATAGAGATGTGAAGACAAGGTGCAGCGAGTATTTTGAGGGACTACTGAACGTGTCGGAAGATAGGGAAGCAGATGTGGCATGTTTGGGCAGAGAGGGGGTTCAGAGTATAAGAGTTGTGGCGAATGGGTTGGTCCATAGGGAGGAAGGAGGTGGTGGAGGCCCTAGGCAGGATGAAAGATGGAAAAGCAGTAGGAGTGGATGGGATCGCTGTAGAGCTCCTGAAAAAAGGCGGTGAATGTAGTGTTGATTGGTTGGTGCGTCTGTTTAATGTGTGAATGACAGAACGAGCTGCCTCAGGACTGGTGGAGTGCATGTACTGTCCCCCTGTATAAAGGCATGGGGGACAAAAAATGTATGCTCGAATTAGTCTGCTGAGTGTGCCAGGTAAGGTGTATGGGAGAGTGGTGATTGAAATGGTGGTGGCATGCACGGAGCAACAGATTGGGGAGGCGCGAGGGTTTGAGAAGTAGGGGGTGTGTGGACCAGGTGTTTGGGTTGAAGATGTTGTGTGAGAAATACTTGGAGAAAAAGGGATTTGTACGTGGTGTTCATGGACCTTGAAAAGCATATGATAGGGTTGACAGAAAGGCGTTGTGGCAAGTGCTGCAGCTGTATGGGTTCATGGTCGTTGTTGAATGCGGTGAAAAGTTTTTACCAAGAGAATAGAGCATGTGTGCGTGTGGGAAGAGAGGAGGGTGAGTGGTTTCCGGTGAAAGTGGGTCTACGGCAGGGTTGTGTGATGTCTTCATGGTTGTTTAATGTGTTTATAGATGGGGTGGTGAAAGAGATGAATGCAAGGCTCATGGGGAGGGGAGTGGGGATGAAGAATGTTGCGGGGGAGGTTCTTGGGAAGTGAATCAATTGTTGTATGCGGATGATACGGCTCTGGTGCGGACTCGAGAGAAGAGCTACAGAGACTGGTAACTGGGTTCGGGAGGGTGTGTGAAAGATGGAAGCTAAGAGTAAATGTGAACAAGAGTAAGGTTATGTGGTGCTGTAAAAGGAGGTTTGTGAGCGACTAAGTTTGTATGGTGATGAAATGGAGTAAGTGGAGTGGCATGTTTCAGGTACTTAGGGGTGGATGTGAGGAGGAATGGGACTATGGAAGCGGAGGAGAGACACAGGGTGGAAGAAAGGGCAAAGGTACTAGGTGCCCTAAGAAGTGTTTGGAAGGAAGATCAATGTCTATGGGTGCGAAGATGGGTATGTATGAAGGTATAGTAGTGCCAACAGTGTTGTATAGATGTGAGGTTTGGGTGGCGAATGCGAAGGAAAGGAAAAGGGTGGATGTACTGGAAATGAAATGCTTGAGGACGATCTGTGGGATAAGACGGATTGAGATCATGTGAGAAACACTTATCTGTGAGAGGTGTGGGAGTTGAGGGAGTCTTGTGGAGAGAAAGATGAGGTGATATTAAAATGATTTGGGCATATAGAGAGGATGCGTGAAGAGAGAATGCTAAAGAGGATTTACGTGTCAGAGGCGGAGGAGTAGACCGAGGAGATGGAGGGATGGAGTGAAGGAAGCTTTGGGCCAGCGGCCTGGACGTCTGGGAGTGTGAAAGACGCGCGCTGGATAGAAAAAAGTGAAGCAATATGGTATATTGTGGGCGACGGGCTGGCATATGCCGCCTCAAGGTGTATGAAGCGGTCTGGGTAAACCATGGAGTAGTCTGCGGGGGTGGGCTGTGGAATTGTTGCCCTGAGGCAGGTGCATTACTGTCATGACAGATGATGAAGTGAATGCGAGCGATTGGGGCGCTTCCTGCCTGCTCCTGACGTGACCTCACTGCGGTGGAAAGGCGTTTGGGTATATAAAAAAAATATGTTTGTGGGTATATATAAACCAACAAAATATAAGTAATAGAAATTAAAACACCTGAAAACTACTTCAAAGTAAACTAGGAAATTAAAATAAAATTTTAATTCTATAAGCGTTCCATATTGCAGAAGTAATGCGATTATCTTCGCAATAACGGGAAGCTCAGCCACGCGTAACTGGGAGAAAAATCATTTTAATAACGAATTAACGACACTAACTATATATAAGATCAAGAGAAAAAATTGGCCATTCAGGACTCACTTCCTTCAGGAATGGTAGGAAGATTCTTGTTAGGGTTTTCTTCGTCGGGGATGTCCTCGAAGTACTGCTTAAGGCTGGGCATATTCTGTAGTGCTTTGTCCCAATCTGCTTATTGAGAGCTGATACCGCATCCTGCGATTCCTTAAGGTCCTTGTGGAGTGCCATTTTGGGTCTGACACCATGACGGTGTCATGAACCAGGTGTTCTACCTGCCAAGGGAAATCTTCTTCGGGATACACGATTCTCTTAAACCAGTAATAGTGCTGCAATAGAGGCATCACAAAATAACATCGTTCTCGTTAACTGTATCATTCAGCTTCACTACTAACAGTTAAAGGCATTCGACAGAGAAGACCTTCAATTTGAAGTGGAATCCGAAAAACCACGTGTCTCTGCATCATCTAAAAGCAGAGGACGGTAACTCCTCTCACTACTACTACTTACGCCAAATGTCGCTTAACTTTTTTGATCTTACAGGAAGGGATGACAATCATTTGGCCACGGGTTAGCCCAAAACGAGACCTAATGGGGCTAAATTTAAGTTCAAAAGGACCACCATACACGGGCTTTGCAATAAAGTGAATATAAACTTGTTTACCTTCACTCTGTCTCGACTTTCTGAAAAGCGCACAAAGTTAATGTAAGACCTTTAAATCCTTTAACTGACCTGGAAATAAGTGAGGAAGCAATCGAGCCTCCGTTTGCTGGCGCCCGAACTAAAAAACTGCCCACAGGTATCAAGGAGGGTGCAAACCAGACGGATTCGCATCAGGTGGTCTGGGGAGTCGTAGGAAGAAGGGCTGAACGCCTCCCAAGACACCCCGAAGGTGATTAGTGAGTAGAGCACCTGGGAAAAAGTGAGGAGGAAAACCATGACTCTTAAACATTATTCAAGTTATCGTGTTTTGTGACACTTTGTGAAATGTTTAGTTCCAATGAGGCCAAGGGCGAGCGCCCACAAAAACGTCCACCCTATATAAGAAGGAGAGAACCAAAATCCATGTCTCCGAGGCTCATAGTCATTTTTTTTTTAATTTTGAAAAGATTGTGTAGTGTGTAAAATGCATGTATGTGTAGTGAAGAACAGAGTGAGAAGTGTGTATTTGAGAGCATGCTGGACTGCTAACAGAGTGAGACATGGAAAAAGATCAGCTAAAAAGTACAATGACAGGAGAAACGGGAATTCCCTGTCTCCTGCCGAACGTCGCCTCCGGGAGTACTTCCCTAGTCGATTGGTGTCTACAATCTCCTTTATCTAAAATAATAATAATAATGTTGAAACGACATCAGTGTTCCCTCCTCTATTTGTAACCTTGACTTTTGATGCAGTGACCTGAGTCTTGCTAAAAACACATCGTCTTATGATCATCCATGTGTGTGAAGTTTCATAAATTTTTGTTGAGCGGTTCAAAATTTATGACTTTGACCTTCGATGAATTGACCCTATTCTAACTCATGATACGAGTATATCATTGTGTGTGTGTGTGTGTGTGTGTGTGTGTGTGTGTGTGTGTGTGTGTGTGTGTGTAAACAGAGGAACGAATGAATGGACAAGTATAATCTACTATGGTCCCTCTAATTTTTTTAGTCGAGGCATAATAATAATACATACATACAGTACACACATTATAAAAAAAATCGCAATGAATTGGGGTGAGAAGACAGAAACAACCCGAATATAAAATACAGAAGTAGGTGAGGAGAAAAGGCAGAAAAGCAAGTCGTACAAGTCCATTCACTCAGGCGTCCTGGTGGACCATGGCCCCCAGACATGGCTAAATTTCACACTACTTGCGCTTCATACACCATGGATGATGGCGCTTTCGGGTCTTGTCAAAGATAAAAGAGAATCCCGAACTTACATACCTCCAACGAACTCCATTCCAACCTACTTACAGCCGCTTCTCGTGCATCACCTAGATCAAGTCCACGCTTCCTCCGCAATCGGTCACCGTGTCCATCCATCTTTTTCTTGGCCTTCCTCCTCTCCTCCTAAGTTCTACCTTCGCAAACAATCTTACAGACTCCCTTCAAAGCTCTTGTCATCTTCCATTCTTTCACATGTCCAAACCATCTTGAAGCGCACGATTTCTTACTCTATCAGTCCAACGCAACGCCACACATACTTCCTCTTGACCTCTCCCTTTCAAGCTATGCCAATGTTTCATATCCATACAAAAGTGTCGGTACTAACACATCTTTACGTAAACATCTCCCATCATCTCTACCCAGTCTCCGCTTTCTCACAACCGCTCTCAGCGTACACTTCGCCTCTCTTTTTGATTCATTTACTACCAATTTCATCCGCACTCGTACCTCTTTTGTTCAATACACATTCCAAATACTTAAAGGACTCTACCACCTCTAGTGTTTCACCATTCACAATCACATAACAGTTCAAATTTCCCTCACACTCCAAAATCAATAACTTGCTCTTACCCACTCTCACTTTCAACAATCTTCTCTCGCACATCACCACGAAACTCTTAACAACCTCTCGCATATCACACTCACGCTGGGCAAACAGCATAGCGTCATCCGCATACAAGAGATTTGACAGGCCCCACCTATTCCTATCACGCACCGGATTCAATCGTCTTTCTAGCAGTTGCACTTTCACCTCTCTCATCATTTCATCCACATAAACAGATTGAACAGCCACGAAGACATCACACATCCTTAACGCACATCACCACTATATCAAACCATTCACTCAGTCCTTTATTTATTCACACACACGCACTATTTTCATCATAGAAACTCTTCACTGCATTCATGAGTTTACCGCCAACTTCATATATATACTCAAGACCTGCAACAGTGCTTCTCTTTTCACTACATCATACGCTTTTTTAAGATCCATAAACGCCATGCAAACGATTTGCAATAATCCCTTTCACATACCTTCTCAATAATTAATAATAATCAATAAATTAATAATAATTAATAATATTAATTAATAATAATATAATAATAATGCGGAATTCTATTAAAAAATAATAAAAACCGAGAAGGGCTTACTTTGAAAATAACCGAGCTTTCAATGACTCTGTAATTATCAACTCTCCCAGATACTTAATGGCCGCCACTCTCCTCTGGTTAAACTTGGGTTCATTCACTTCCATGCCCAAACGAATGTCTTCCAAGATGCCATCCACCACGGCAGTTCCAACCCAATCCTTATAAAAAAATAATAAAAACTTTATAAACGAGTCCTCAATAAGTTTTTGAAAGAATTGAACCCTATTTGAACAAAAATTAAAAAAAGTTCGACCAAGATCTGGAGGAAAAATAAAATGAAAATGGAATTAGTTTCTTCAGCACTTATTATAAATGTTTAAAATATTTCGAGACGATCTCAGTTCAATGAACAAAAAACACTGACGGTCCAATACTTAATGAACAACTTCACATTAAAAAACACCAAAATGCAAGTTTTTATCTGACTGAGAATTTTGCCTTACTTTAATATTCACATGTCGTAGAGATAATCAATCAATCAATCTCTAACACACACACACACACACACACGTGCGCTTTTCGGCATAAACAAGGTACACCAACTTTTTTTTAAATCCACAAATCTAAAAAATTAACAAAACCTAATTTCTCCTCACCTAACTTTTGTGTCATCGAACCGAGAAGAGCGTGATAAGCGTTTCGGAAGCAACTGAGGGCTCGAAGGATGTTTTTCGTTTAATCACTAAATAGTGAAGCACACCCTTAATCTAGCCTAACTAAACCTAATCAAGACCAACAAAAATAATATCTTTTTTCCGACAATAAAAAAAATTTCTAGATTTTTTAATGTTCCAAGGTAATCAAAAATGTTACCTCACAAAAATAATTACCCACGACATCTGTGAACTGTCACACACTCGACTCACTTACGCCCAGTTGCCAACGTATGTATACACACAAATAAAAATAAAATAAAAAGCCTAAAATTTGAAGGCCAAATTAAACAAAATAAGTAGTTCCAATTGGGAATTTCTGATTGTAAACAGAAAAAATTGCAATATTTACTTCAGTAACAAAGAATTTTGAATTTAAATTTTTAATAAAAAATAAAATATGAAAAATAAATAAGTAACATCCGTATCCGATAGTCCCCAACAGTGTTAACATTAAAATACAGGGTGTACATAAAGTCAGGATCTATTTTGTGAAGCACTTGGAAATTATATGGAATTCAATCATAAAATGATAAGGTGTAACATTTATTAAATAATTAAGAGTAGGATTCGACGTGACGCCATCAGTATCCCTGCACAGCTCAAATCGTTCCGCAGCATTTCTAAACACATTCTGGAGCATTTGCGGGGTTATGTTATCTGCAGCAGTTGTATACGTGTACGTAAGTTTTCAAGACTCGTAATCTTCGTCTGATAAACGTGCGATTTGATAAAGCCCCATGCAAAGAAATCTAAAGGGGTTAAATCTGGTGATCTCGCGGGCCAAGGTCTGTTGCTTCCGCGTCCGATCCAGCGATTTGAAAACGTCCATTTAGATAATCCTGAACAATTTTGGCATAGTGACAGGAGCACCATCATGTTGATAGACGACGGGGATAGGATTGTTAGTACCGTCGTCTATCAACATGATGGTGCTCCTTGTCACTATGCCAAAATTGTTCAGGATTATCTAAATGACGTTTTCCAAATCGCTGGATCGGACGCGGAAGCAACAGACCTTGGCCAGCGAGATCACGAGATTTAACCCCTTTAGATTTCTTTGCATGGGGCTTTATGAAATCGCACGTCTATCAGACGAAGATTACGAGTCTTGAAAACTTATACGTATACGAACTGCTGCAGATAACATAACCCCGCAAATGCTCCAGAATGTGTTTAGAAATGCTGCGGAACGATTTGAGCTGTGCAGGGATACTGATGGGCGTCAAGTCGAATCCTACTCTTAATTATTTAATAAATGTTACCACTTTATCATTTTATGATTGAATTCCATATAATTTCCAAGTGCTTCACAAAAATAGATCCTGACTTTATGTACACCCTGTATAAATAAATAAATAAAATGTCAATGGATTACGGAAATTCTTTTAATATGATGATTTTTATGGAAAAAAGTAAGTACATGACGTCATCAATTACATATACAGGGTGATAAAAAGTGGTTTTAGTTATTTTTTTAGTCACCCTGTATTTCAAGTAAATAGTAGTTTCCTGAAAACAATCCTTAGTTTTGAGTACTTATCTCCAATCACTGCATATTTTTTATGACAAGCTGAACGCAGAATTTTAAATAATCAAATATCATTAATAAAGTATAAACTGCCGAGTTTGTTATAAAATCCGTCCAATACTAAAACAAGAAAGATGTCGAACGGCATCAATGTCCCGCTTATATTTGTCACCTCTGGACTCGTGATTTGTAACCTGATTCTTACTCGCGACGATAAACGTGTGTACGAAGTTTCATCAATTTATGTCAGCTACAATGTAACCTGAATTTTCTTATACATGAAAATACTCTTCCAACTGTGCATACGTACTTTCGGGAAAATGTTCGCATAGAAATAATTTCCAAAAATCATAAAAATTTAATTTTTTTTTAACTTTTTTTTTTGGTGACAGCAATAAAATTTCAAAATGAAAACCCAATTACTACTAATTAATATTTTTTTTTGCTTTTTACAAATTTTTTGGTTCTTAGCGAACTTTTTCCGAAATTGTACGCAAATACATCGGTTACAAATGTTGAAATATATCGGTCCGGAAGATAGGTTTGGCCTAGTAGTGTATTCAACTTTTGTAACCAATGATACATTATACACTGCGTGTCAAGAAATTATGTAACAATGTTTTTTTCAGATAATTTTCTAATGAATGATGCTATTGAACTGAAATTTTTAACAATCATTTGTACGCATTATCTACATAATCTGTGACATTTTCAATTCAATTGACCAAACCGTTGTTGAATTACGAGATGAAATTAATAATTCAGGCGTCAAGCAATTATGCAGGGGATGTTTACGATAATAGAGAAGTTCATTAGCCTATTAATTTTGATTTTTTTTGTATTTCAGTGATGTTCTTGTAAACGATGGGGAAGAAAAAGGATTTAACGCAAAATGAGAAAAAGATCATTGTGAAAAAATTGAATGAAGGGCTGACAACTTTGGAGATCTCAAAACAGATTGTTAGAGACCACAGAACCGTCAAAAAAGTTGGTGGAAACATTAACAAAGGAAGAAGACCATCTAAGAACAAAGGCCCACTCTAATAGACAGAGTTTATTTCCACAAGTTTCGATGCCCACTGGCATCGTCTTCGGGTGGATACTGGATACAGAAAAACGAATGAACCAAAAACAAGAGGGAAAATAGTCCAGGGACCATTAAGAAATTCGCACATAGGTTAGTTCCCGTTCTCCCGACACTGGAAGGGCATTTTTATTAAAGGGACCCGCTTATAAGTACATTCGCACAAATTTAAAACTATCTTCTTGTTCTATACATACAGATTCTATTATTTTTTTTACATAATTATTACATTTATTATTAAACTTATTACACTTAATATTGCATTATTATTTATTACAGAAATTCTAAATTTATTATTACATTGATTATTACATTGTTGTTTATTATACAGAAATTATAAACCGAAACGAATGAAAAAGGCGAGAAGGAAACAATCCAGAGACCATTAAGAAATTCGCACCTAGGTTAGATCCTATTCTCCCGACACCGGAAGGGCATTTTTATTACAGGGTCCCGCTTATAAGTACATTCGCACAAATTAACCCTTTAAGTCCTGAATTTTTTGTAGGGTTAAGTTATGAATGCGTGTATTTGAAACGTTAGCAATTGGCATCTTCAGTCCTTAAAGGGTTAAAACTATCTTCTTGTTCTATGCATAGAGATTCTATTATTTTGACATTAATTACTACATTTATTATTGCATTTACATTTTTTTAACATTTATTATTATTACCCTTACATTAATTATTACACATTTATTACTTCCATTATTACATTTACATTTACGTTTATTACACATTTATTACTTCCATTATTACATTTACATTTACGTTTATTATTCCATTTACATTTTACCAAAAAAAATTGAATGAACCAAAAGCGAGTAAGGAAACAATCCAGAGACCTTTAAGAAATTCACACTTAGGTTAGAACCCGTTCCCCCGACTCCGTAAGGAATTTTTTGACCAAGAATCTCATTAAAGGGTCAAACTTATAAGTACCTTCGCACAAATTAAAGTTATCTTCTTGTTCTATACATACAGATTCTATTATTTTTCTTTTGACATAATTATTACATTTATAAAGTACCTTACTTGATTCCCAATCTATAGCATGATTATTTTGGCTGGCGTGATAAGAAATGGCATTATTAGTATTACAACTTCTGAAGGCATATTTGTGTTGTTTAATACGGGTTTCAATATTTCTTCCAGTTTCTCCCACGTATACTAAATCACAACTTTTACAGGGAATGCTGTAGACACAGGCTTGTTCCTGTTTTGCAACGTTATTCCTAACCAATTTACTTTTCACGGTAGACGAATATTTGAACGCCAAAGCAAACTTAAAATCTTTCGTCAACGGTTTTACTCTTTCTAAGCCGGCAATGTAAGGCAAACTCTCATATTGTTTTTGGTTAACTGAAGGTTCCCGAGGGGCATAAAAAGATTTTCTGGCTTTAAAATACGCCTTTCTGATAAACCACTGAGGATATTTTAAATCCTTAAAAATGTTCCAAATCTTTGAATTTTCCGAGTCCAGCAAATGTGGGCTACAAATCCTGAGTGCTCTTAGAAACATGGAAGAAACAATTGAGCTTTTAACCCCTTCCTCATGATATGAAAAATAATGAATGTACGAATTACAATGAGTAGGTTTTCTGTAGACCGTGAAATTGGGCTTCCCGCTTTCGTTAATAACCAAAACATCAAGAAAAGGTAATTGTTTGTCGTTCTCTCATTCATATTTAAATTTAATAGAGGGAACAGATTAATTATTTAAGGACTGAAAGAAAGTGTCAAAGTTGCTCCAGTGGTCAGGCCAAAATGAGAAAATATCATCTACATAACGAAACCAAATTAGATTCCTGGGACATATTGTTTGCAACAATTCCGATTCATAATATTCCATGTATAATGTACTCAGTAATGGGGATAAAGGGGACCCCATTCCCATACCAAAACGTTGCAAATAAAATTCTTCACCGAAGGAGAAGGCATTATTGGTGACAGAGTTTTATCAGTTCTAAAAATACGGATGTGGGCATGCCTAGTTCTACGTTACATGTTGGCAATTTTCTACCTAAAAAAACTAAGTACATCATCAATGGGAACTTTCGTAAACAAGGACTCAACGTCAAAACTGATCATTCTTCCCCGTTTTAAATTTAAGGACATAACTTTGTTAATAAAGTCACAGGAATTAGTGATGTGCGAGCCTGAAAATTTACCAACTAATGGGAATAATTTACCTGCAAGAAATTTAGATAACCTGTAACTAAAGGAACCCCTGTGTGAAATAATGGGACGGAGTGGTATATTAATCTTATGGGTTTTGGGAAAGCTGTAAATGTAGGGGTTTGTCTACGCGTCCTTAAATCGCATGTGTCGTGTGAACTACTTGAGGCGCTATTTGAAACTGCAGATTATAAATGCGACGTGGAGACTAGACGCACTGAACAATGACTTAACAGAAAGCTATCCAATTTATGTGATGAAAGTGCTTGGTCAAAGTGTGCGGTGGAAGGTTCCATTTTAAATTTATCGACGTATGTCTTATCTAAATCCGAAAAGGGAGTTCTTAATTTAGGGCTGTCGTTTGCCCTTAAACCCGATAAAAACATTGTTTTAGATTTTCTCTCTCCCGTAGTTAATTCCAGAGGGGATATTCCTTGTTTAAATGGTTTCATTCTGAGCAAGTTTCTGGAACATTTCAACTCAATGGACTCGATTCCCAAAAGATTCCGGTTAGCTTTAGACAACAAGCTCAGGAAGAACAAAGCAATATTTGTCACTAAAGCGGACAAAAGTAACACTGTGGTTATTTTGGACGAGTGTGATTATAAACAAAAATGGAAGCGTTACTTAGTGATGAATTCACCTACACCAAAGTGAGATCGTCCCCCCTAAAGCGTCTTTCTGCTGAATTCAACAAAACTATCAGGAACTTATTAAAAGATGTCCCGGCGATTGATCCTAAAAGATTTCTACAGATTAACCTCAAACTCTCCCACATTTACGGGTTACCCAAAACCCATACCAGATTATTTCACACAGGGGTTCCTTTAGTTACGGGTTATCTAAATTTCCTGCAGATAAATTATCCCCATTAGTTGGTAAATTTTCAGGCTCGCACATCACTAATTCCTGTGACTTTATTAACAAAGTTATGTCCTTAAATTTAAAACGGGGAGGAATGATCAGTTTTGACGTTGAGTCCTTGTTTACGAAAGTTCCCATTGATGATGTACTTAGTTTTTTTAGGTAGAAAATTGCCAACATGTAACGTAGAACTAGGCATGCCCACATCCTTATTTTTAGAACTGATAAAACTCTGTCACCAATAATGCCTTCTCCTTCGGTGAAGAATTTTATTTACAACGTTTTGGTATGGGAATGGGGTCCCCTTTATCCTCAATACTGAGTACATTATACATGGAATATTATGAATCGGAATTGTTGCAAACAATATGTCCCAGGAATCTAATTTGGTTTCGTTATGTAGATGATATTTTCTCATTTTGGCCTGACCACTGGAACAACTTTGACACTTTCTTTCAGTCCTTAAATAATCTTGTTCCCTCTATTAAATTTAAATATGAATGGGAGAACGACAAACAATTACCTTTTCTTGATGTTTGGTCATTAAAGAAAGCGGAAAGCCCAATTTCACGGTCTATAGAAAACCTACTCATTGTAATTCGTACATTCATTATTTTTCATATCATGAGGAAGGGGTTAAAAGCTCAATTATTTCTTCCATGCTTCTAAGAGCACTCAGGATTTGTAGCCCACATTTGCTGGACTCGGAAAATTCAAAGATTTGGAACATTTTTAAGGATTTAAAATATCCTCAGTGGTTTATCAGAAAGACGTATTTTAAAGCCAGAAAATCTTTTTATGCCCCTCGGGAACCTTCAGTTAACCAAAAACAATATGTGAGTTTGCCTTACATTGCCGGCTTAGAAAGAGTAAAACCGTTGACGAAAGATTTTAAGTTTGCTTTGGCGTTCAAATATTCGTCTACCGTGAAAAGTAAATTGCTTAGGAATAACGTTGCAAAACAGGAACAAGCCTGTGTCTACAGCATTCCCTGTAAAAGTTGTGATTTAGTATACGTGGGAGAAACTGGAAGAAATATTGAAACCCGTATTAAACAACACAAATATGCCTTCAGAAGTTGTAATACTAATAATGCCATTTCTTATCACGCCAGCCAAAATAATCATGCTATAGATTGGGAATCAAGTAAGGTACTTTATAAATGTAATAATTATGTCAAAAGAAAAATAATAGGATCTGTATGTATAGAACAAGAAAATAACTTTAATTTGTGCGAAGGTACTTATAAGTTTGACCCTTTAATGAGATTCTTGGTCAAAAAATTCCTTACGGAGTCGGGGGAACGGGTTCTAACCTAAGTGTGAATTTCTTAAAGGTCTCTGGATTGTTTCCTTACTCGCTTTTGGTTCATTCAATTTTTTTGGTAAAATGTAAATGGAATAATAAATGTAAATGTAAATGTAATAATGGAAGTAATAAATGTGAAATTAAATATAAATGCAATAGATGTAATAATAAAGGTAATTAAATAAATGTAATAATTAGCGTAAGGGTAATAATAATAAATGTTAAAAAAATGTAAATGCAATAATAAATGTAGTAATTATGTCAAAATAATAGAATCTGTATGTATAGAACAAGAAGATAGTTTTAAATTTGTGCGAATGTACTTATAAGCGGGACCCTGTAATAAAAATGTCCTTCCGGTGTCGGGAGAACAGGATCTAACCTAGGTGCGAATTTCTTAATGGTCTCTGGATTGTTTCCTTCTCGCCTTTTTCATTCGTTTTTCGGTTTATAATTTCTGTATAATAAACAACAATGTAATAATCAATGTAATAATAAATTTAGAATTTTTGTAATAAATAATAATGCAATATTAAATGTAATAAATTTAATAATAAATGTAATAATTATGTAAAAAAATAATAGAATCTGTATGTATAGAACAAGAAGATAGTTTTAAATTTGTGCGAATGTACTTATAAGCGGGTCCCTTTAATAAAAATGCCCTTCCAGTGTCGGGAGAACGGGATCTAACCTAGGTGCGAATTTCTTAATGGTCTCTGGACTGTTTCCCCTCTTGTTTTTGGTTCATTCGTTTTTCTGTATCCACCCGAAGAGGATGCCAGTGGGCATCGAAACTGTTGTGGAAATAAACTCTGTCTATTGGAGTGGGTTTTTATTATCATATTTTGACCTTCACCAGTGGTGTAGTCCGGGGGTAACGCAAGGTAACGGCGTTACCCGACTGGTTTTATTTTACTTTATATTTTTTATATTTTTTGCTGTTTCTACTGAACATTTTTGTAATACATACTCTTTCTAACTATATTTCTTTCCTAACCCCTTCAATTTCAATGTGTTTTTGGGAATGTACATAAAATGTAAAAACGCTGTAGAATTTTATAGAAACGCTATATAAGAAAAATTGTTGTTGCGTTACCCCACTGAAGAAATTACGACTACACCACTGACCTTCACGTAGAAAAAAAAGTGAAGTTTTTGCAATTATTAAGAACAAAGGTTTTAGAAATGTAACATATCGAGAGATTTGAGAAAAATTAAGCTGGTGGTCAGTAAAAAACCTTTGCTTGACAGCAAAACAATTTTTGAAAAAGTTGGAATTGTAAACTTATCAAGAAATACACGCTGTAGTATTCTCAAGGAAGTTGCAAAGAACACAAAAGCTAAATCCCGACCTCCTCTTACTAACCAGCACAAAATCAAACGACTAGATTGGGCTAAAACATACCTAAAAACAGATTTCTCTAATGTTAGCTTTACAGATGAATGTCGTGCAACTTTGGATGGGCCAGATGGGTGGTCAAGGGGATGGATTCTCCTAGATAGAAGTGGACCAACGAGACTCAGAAGACAGCAAAGAGGAGTAGTAGTAGTAGTAATGTTCTGGGCAGGCATTGTTGGAAGTACGTTGATAGGACCCTTGAAGGTAGAAGATGAAGTAAAGCTGAATGGTGGAAACTATACAAATTTCGTAAATGAAAATTTCTTCAGTTGGTATAAGGATCAACGAAGTTTCAAGCAGAAATGTATATTCATGCATGACAATGCACCTTCTCACGCCTCTAGATTTACAACTGGACATTTAGCCTCAAAAGGAATCAATGGAAATAAATTAATGCAGTGGCCTCCAGCTTCTCCTGACCTAAACCCAATAGAAAACTTGTGGTCTATTGTCAAACGGAGGATACATCTTGGAGGAAAGCAGTTTACAAGTAAGAAAGAGCTATGGGGAGCAATCAAAGTGTCAGAGCTTAAATTCAATAGAAATATCTAATCTCACCAAATCTATGGATGAAAGAGTCATTAAAGTTATTCAGAAGAAAGGATATATATACGTGTAGTGACTACTGAAGTGGCAGAGACGTTTTCAAATACCGTAGCAATGTTCCATCAATACAAACACAACCAAGATGACGTCACACAAGCACGACTAAGATGACGTCACAGCGCGGGAATATTTCAAGACATCATATCTCAACTTCGTTACAAGGACTTCTGGACGCGGCCTCATCTCTCTTCGAACACCAAATCAGTGACCCCAGAGCTACCACCATGTAAACATCTTTTGTGCAGGCCCCATTTGGGCCTGGTGTCATTCACCTAACTTTATATAAAGACTAATCATTACCTCGCGCGTTATTAATATCAAGTCATTATTATATTGGTCATAATTCAAGTGTACACATTATTTCGACTGTAAACAATCAACACATTCTGTCTCATTCATAACTCATTTGTTTTGTTTAATAAAGGAAGAAAACTCATTCTATCAATCAGCCTAATTAATAACTTAATTAATAACATTATTTGACCTGCAAAGATCTGGTGACCTCGGCCTAAGCATTTGTCATTAACAATCAATCATTAATTAACAATTTACACATTAAATTGGTTAACTATATATGTATGTGAACATTTAATATAAATGTTAAATTGCTGATTGATTGGTTTAAAATACATAATGGTTTTGGTTTCTTGCAGAACTTTTGTTTCATCCTCCTTTAAATTGACAATTTATCATGTTATACAAGTGTTGCATAATTACTCAACACACCTGAATTATTAATTTCATCTCTTAATTCAACAACGGTTTGGTCAATCGAATTGAAAATGTCACAGATTATGTATATAGTGCATACAAATGACTGGTAAAAATTACAATTCAATAGCATTATTCATTAGAGTTATCTTAAAAAAACATTGTTACATAATTTCTTGACACGCAGTGTACAGGGTGTTTATAAAGTCCCTATCTATTTCCGTGAAAACGTAGCAAAAAGGGTAAAATTCAATAACACTATAATAGAAGGCATACATTTAATGAATACTGAAGCACATGATTCTACATGAGCACCATCAGTATCTCTACAGAGTTCGAATCTGTCAGCAGCATTGCGGAACACATTTTGGAGCATGACAGGGGTTATTTTTGTAACTGCTGTTACGATACGAGCACGTAAATCTTGCAGATCTGTAACCCTCGTTTGATAGACGTTTGATTTGATAAAGCCCCATACAAAAAAATCCAAGAGCGTTAGGTCAAGAGATCGAGCCGCCCAGGGCCTGTTGCCTCCACGTACGATCCACCGATTTGGAAATCGTTCATTTAGGTACTCCCGAACAATGTTTGCGTAATGACAAGGTGCCCCATCTTGTTTAAAGACGACGGTGTTTAAAATGCCATCTGAATGAAGCTGAGACGTTTACGTGCTCGTATCGTAACAGCAGTTACAAAAATAACCCGTCATGCTCCAAAATGTGTTCCGCAATGCTGCTTACAGATTCGAACTCTGTAGAGATACTGATGGTGCTCATGTACAATCATATGCTTAAGTATTCATTAAATGTATACCTTCTATTATATTATTGAATTTTAGCCTTTTTTGCTACATTTTCACGGAAATAGATAGGGACTTTATAAACACCTGTACGTATATGAAAACACATTTCTTCTCTTCCATGGGGTGGGAGTGAAGCTTAAAGGGTGGGACCAGAGACAATCGAACCAACTTTACGAACAAGAATTACTACCTCAACCTCGTCTCTTACTTACATAATGGGCTATTAACCCCGCCAGAAGATTGGCAATGCATCGAATATTATAAAACTTGGCATTCCAAACCGCTGTGAGGCATTTGACTGCGTATCTCGAAATTTCATCATCCTCCCAATGAAGTTTCCGTATCTAAAATTTTAATATTACATTAATAATTAAATACTAATTTTAACTTAATTTTTTTAATATTCCCTTAACTACCTCCATATTATTATCGTAATTAACTGTGCTACCTTTTCCGCGAAATCTTCAAACAGAAAAAAAAAACTTCAAATTTGATATTACGAAAGTTAAGACACGAAATAAACGAAAGTACAGTTGCGATTCCGCCTCCATCTCCATTCAAAAATTTATGAATTAGTATTTTCTCCCTTTCTTTTGAAATCTTGTTTTTTCCATGACAAAAATATACGACTTCAGAAATGAAACCCAAAATTACTGAATTATACATTTTTGGGAGGTTAAAAAAAAAAATCGGTCAATTTTCTCCAACAACTGTTCGTACGGTATCGGAAAAAAATTCGTCTAGAAACAATTTCTAAAAACTAAAAATTACTAATTAAGATGTGGGTTTTTTTTCTTTTACTGTCACCAAAAAGGATAAAATAGCAAAAGACTACCAATAACTAATTTTTGTATGCATTTTAGAAATTGTTTCAAGGCGAACTTTCTTCCGAAACTAGGTCCATTTTTTCCCTTGGAGTAATGTATTAAAAACATCCGAAATTCGCAAAGATGCAGAGCTTACCACTACACTAAAATTTTGATTGAAACTAAAATCTACTATAGATTCGTATGTACAGTACTTCTAACAATTAAAAATTATTTAACATTAGATATTCTTACAGCAAAACTTGCAAACTGTGTATAAAACCATTTGAAATCTAATGTTTACAATTGTGAATGATGTTTCCATACGACAATTTCATGGGACAGGAGCGTCAACAACTACTAAATTTATTTAACTAAAAAAAAATTTCAACCACAAAAGGCTTACTCGCATCAAACTTACTGATTATCTTCGTTCACCTTTCCGTATCTCACCTGCCTGAGTATCCTCTCTGTGTTTGTCTTGGAAAGGCTCGTGTAAAGAAGGCTTCGGATGTACTGATGCATCGGAGGTCTTTCCACTTTGGTCGAATCGCTCGTAATTTCGGGGGGATTCACGTAATAGTAAGCATTTTCAATCATCGTGTTGTACCTGACACGAAATGAAGCCTCGGTTTATGTACGAATCTCAAAACCAGTTCATTTTCCTCGGGGTGCGCACGAGGTTACACTTATGTCCTGAGGTACGCAACCCATTTACACACGCAGGATCACCAACAGGAATCGGGTACCAATACCCCAACCTCAGGAATCCAAAGTTACCTTCCAGGAAAAACCTTCGTCACATGAGTTTAGAGGTTACAAATGAGGAGGAGGTTAAACAACCCAAAGCATTATTAATATTGCATAATACCCCCATCATTCTCCTTTTAATGTAAATTCCAGTAATATTCTGTTAATGCTGGTTTTATTGCAAAATACTTTCAAAAAAATGTTTAGCAAAACATTTTTGTATAACGACTTGGAAGCGATTTACGAAGAATTTTTATGTAAATTTATTTTCAACTATATAAAACTGGTTTATCGATGATAGCTTAAGATATTGTTCTTACACAATCTGGGGTTTAGGAATTAAAAGACTACGATGTCTTTATTCCGCAATAAAACTTTGTAAGAAATCTATTGAAATTAGAAGTAAACCTTAAAAGTAAGAGTCGAAAATTAAGATTGTAATCTGTACCACATCTTAACCCTCTACCGCCGTATGGTCGAATACGTACCGTTTCAAATACACGCATTTAGACTCAACCCTACAAAAACATTCGGCGCTGAAGGGTTAAATGAAGAAATTACCGAGATAAAATGAGGTTAAAATGGAGACTTTCGGTCTAATTTGTACTACTAGACTCGCAGTGTTTCCCAGCTGGATTTTCCTCACGACCGCCGTTTCAGGGTCTTAGGCCGGCGCGACCCCTATTCATATTATAGGAGTACACAAATTCACGAAGCGGGTTTTTTTTCCTTGTTTTGCGCACAAATCACTACTACAAGGGTAAACAAACTACGACCCACCGTTTGGGAAACACTGTACTAGAGGTATGTTCCCAACCTTTTCCTTAAATAATCATCATTTTGGGCGTTCTTTAACCCCCTTCGTAATACCTCCAAAGTCATATGACGGAAGGAACCTACAGCTTTTCGCGGGATTCTTTCCATTACCCCACCAAAAAAAACTCAGCGAGACACTTCAATCGCTGAAATGTGAACTACGCACCAAAACTGGAACCCGGGACCTTCAGATTAACAACACGGCGGGCGTACTAACACTAGTCTCTGCTCTGGTGTGTCAGAATTATGAAAGGTAAACCAGTCAAACAATAAAAATCCAACCTATTTAACTAAAGAGTACTTAATTTTCCGCTCAGTGAATAACGAGCAATTAGATTCAGTATTTAACAGGTAGCGGCCAGAAACACTATTTACTCCACTTGGAAGGGAATGGGGATGAACTCCGAGAGTCAGCTGAGCCCAACTAATTACGAAGTTAAATGGCAGGCCCAACTCAACACGAGGAAGCAGCAGGAATCGAATTCGACGCCTTTCATGTGCCGAGTCTAATTCCGAACTACCGAACCAGGGACGTATTTACACAATATTGACTTTTTTTTTTTTTTTTTCTTTCTTTCTCTGATTTACCGCCGATTCGTACCTAAAAGGGCGGTACATATCTCGGCGAGGCAGTGATTGGGTGATGTTACTGTGTGGGGTGGTAGACTAGGGGAGTGAGTAAGGGTCAGTCGCTGGATAGTGGGTAGGAGGGGTACGGTTTTAAATGCGATGGAGCAGCTGGGAGTGAGTAAGGAAGAGAATCGCTTCCGTTGAAAAGTGGGGGCCGTCGGCGAGTATGGATCGTAGCCGGTCGGGTATGGGATCTTCGGCCGAGAGAGGGAAACACCTGCGACGAAGAGCAGACAACTTTGTGCATTCCACCAGGAGGTGTATGACAGTGATAGGGGTATGGCAGGTAGGGCAAAGCGGGGCTGGCGATTTCGCCATAAGGTGTCCGTGGGTGATGCGGGTGTGGCCTAGGCGGAGACGGGCTAGGATTACTTCCTTATGGCGGGACCGGTGGAATGAGGAGGCCCAGTATCCTATTCGTGGCTTGATCGTGTGGTTTATTTTGTGTGGCCTGGTCCCATTCCCGCTGCCATATGGAGCGGAAGTGGGAGCGGAAAGTCGGGAAGAAGTCGGAGAAAGGGAGGGGTCGGGACGAGGCCGGCAGTGAGCAGGCCGTCTTCGCTGAGCGATCCGCCGCCTCGTTACCCTGGATGCCGACATGAGCCGGGACCCAGCAGAAGGCGATTGTCTTGTGTTGGAGGGTCGTTAGACAGTGGAAGGTTTGCTGGATGGTACAGACGAGCGGGTGGGGGGAGTTAAATTTTTCCAGGGAGAGGAGTGCACTTTGGGAATCCGAATAAATGACGAAGGAGCTGGCAGAGTGGGTGCGCACAATATCGAGGGCCTCCGTAATGGCGAAAAGTTCCGCCGAAAAAACGGAGGCCTCGAGGGGCAGGCCGACGCCCCGGGAAAGCGGCTGGGACAGAATCACCGCTGAGGAGGCCACACCGGCTTCCGAGCGGGAACCATCCGTGTAAATGGCGACTGCGTCCGGGTGTTGGGTTGCGTGTTCGCGGAAGAGTGACCTGTATATCATGGCGCTCGTGGTAGTCTTCGGTAGGGTACACAGATCCTTGCAAAACTTGATAGGGGTGAGGATCCAAGGGGGGTAGATGCTGAATGAAATGGGGATAACTGAGGGGGCGGGCATGTTGAAAAGATCAAGGAAAGAGCGGACCGCTTCAGTGAAGTGCCAGCTCCGTCCCTGAGGCGGTAGTTCTGAAACCACCGTGCCCAGAAGCGAAGAAGGTAGCCTCTGTGCACGGAGGTATGTCCTCATGAGAAGACCCCGTCGGAGGGCGAGAGGGAGATGATCGCATTCCACATGGAGGCTGGAGGCTGGGGAGGAGCGGAAGGCACCGGTGGCGAGGCGGAGGCCTCTATTAAGTACCGGGTCCAGGATACGGAGGCGGGCGGTGGAGGCGGGCGGTGGAGGCTGAACCGTAAACTGCACTACCATAGTCCAGCTTCGACTGCACTATGGAAGTGTAAAGGCGAAGAAGAGAGCGTCGATCTGCACCCCATGTGGTGTGAGAGAGGTGATCCAGGAGAGCGAGGGGGCGTCGAAGGGATTGCTTTAGGTGCTTCAGATGGGGAACCCAATTGAGCCGTCGGTCTAGGGTCATGCCCAGAAAACGCGTGGAGGGTACCACCTCAAGAGGCCTGCCGTATAATGTGACAGAGGGTAGAGGAAGGGCTGTGGGTCTTCTTCTACTGAAGACCATACACTTGGACTTAGGGATGGAGAGGCGGAAACCCACCGACGTCGCCCACCTTTCCACCCGGTAGATGGCGAGCTGCATCTGTCGTTGAACAACAGACGGTTCTCGCCCTGCGAAGTAGATTGCAAGGTCATCCGCGTAAATGGAGGAGCGGATGGTGGGTGGAAGGCATTGTGAGACCGTGTTCATCACGACGGAGAAGCAGAGAACGTCCGGGAAGAGAGGAAGCCTCTGATAAAGGTCGCATGGCTCCGACAAGGCCCAGATGTCGGAGCTGATCGAGGATCATTGCTCGACGGGTGGTGTCATAGGCCTTCTGGATGTCAAAAAAAATTGACAGTACGAACTGTCCATTGTCGAAGGCATCCTGTATGTCTCGGCTGAGAAGCAGGAGGATCAGTGGTGGAGCGGAATTGTCTGAAGCCGGACTGGGTAGACGGGAAGGAATTGTTATGTTCAAGGACGAACGATAATCGCGTGGCAACCATTTTCTCGAGGATCTTGCAGGCACAACACGTCAGGGCGATTGGTCTGTAGTTTGTGGGATCCAGGGAATCTTTGCCGGGTTTGGGGATAGGGATGACGTGGGCCTCCTTCACCTAGAGGGGAAGGCGCCCTCTATCCATATGCGATTGTATAGATCCAGCAGAAAAATTGTAAGGTAGAGTGGATGTGCTGGAGCATGCCGTACGGAATACCGTCCGGACCGGGACAAGGGGATCGTCGAGAGGCCAGTGCCGCCTGTAGTTCACGCATGGTAAACAATCGGTTGTAGGTGCTGTCTATGGACGGTGGAGAGGGGCTATCGTCAGGGGCGGGTACGGAATTGGCTGTAGAGGAAGAAACGGCGGCGAAGGTAGAAGCAAGGTGGTCTGCCACCGACTTGGGTTCACATAGGAGTCCGTCGTTAGTCCGGAGGACGGGGTCGGGAGGGGACATGTCGCCTCTCGACACCCCGCACCTTCTTCCAGATGGTAGCCGAAGGTGTGTTGGCGGTGATGCCGGACACAAAGGCACGCCAAGAGGTTCGGCGCGCTGTCTTCATTGTGCGGCGGGCGATGGCCCTGACCCGCTGCATCTCCGTGCGATGGATGGGGAGTCGCGTCCGGTAGAAGCGCCGAGTTGCCTTCTTCTTGGCGCGCACGGCCTCCGCGCACTCCGGGGTCCACCAAGGCACCCGTCGGGCGCGGGGATAGGCGGAGGATTGTGGTACGCTAGTGCTTGCGGCCGCTAGAACGACGGACTCGAAGTAAGCGATGCACTCGTCGATGGATGGGAAGTGGGCAGTTGTAAGGGTGGTATAGGTGTTGTCGCGGAAGCGGGCCCAATTCGCGTTGGTAGTAACCCACCTTACCGGTACCCGAACAGTCTGGTCGGGTCGATTAAGGGTGAGTTGTATGGGGAGATGGTCACTTCCATGGTCCTCTCGGAGGACTTGCCACGTGAAGTCTAGGAGGGCATCAGTTGAAACGAGGGACAGGTCTATACAGGATGGAGTGCAGGTGGTGGCATGGTAAAAAGTAGGAGAGCCATTGTTGAGGCACTCGAAGGAGAGTTCGGTCATGACGGATATCAGGGTTGGGGCCATATAGGTGGTGCGTGTGTCGCCCCACAAGGGGTGGCGACTATTGAAATCGCCCAGCAGTAGGAAGGGCCTAGGGAGTTGTTCCACGACTTCCACCAGGTCGTCGCGGGAGACTTGAGCGTGGGGGGGGGAGGTAGATGGAGCAGATGGTGTACTGTCTATCCAGGGAGAGCCGGACGGCAGTCACCTGTAGTGGGGACCGGATGGAGAGGTTGTAGAAGGGGACTGCGTGGTGTACGAGGATGGCAGCTCCCCTTCGAGTGCAGGTAGGAGGCGGGGTGGCGGTGCAAAAATAACCAGTAGGGCAGGGCATGGGCCTGGTCCCCAGGATTAGCTCCTGGAGACAGACACACACCGGACGGGAAGTGGCAAGCAGGGAGGTAAGGCCTTCATAATTTGCGAATATTCCTCGACAGTTCCAGTGGACTATTGTGGTTTTCGGGGGATCCATTAGTTGATGAAGGGGGATGGGTAAAGGCGTAGGTGCTAGGAGGTTGGAGTATGAAGGGAGATCCTGAGTTCGCGAAATTGAAGGCTTGGTCGGGAGCATGGCTGGCTATCTACCGTTCACCAGGGAAGGAATCGGTCGGCCTGTCGAACCCCGCGGAGGTGGCGGGATCGAGTCAGCCGAGCGAGACCGGAGGCGTGGATCACGGCAGGCAGAGGAACATCGTGGGCTGAGAGGGTTGGATGTACTGTTAGGGTGTACCATTTTTGGGTCATTTTCAAAAAGTCAAGGTCCAGGAGTCTAATGTTGTGCCAAATGATGTCCTAAACACGAATTTAACAAGCATTTTCTAATCCAACAAATTTTGAATCCCCCCTACCCCCTTGAAATTTTGCCCATTCCCTTTTCCTAAAAACCCCATATATCTAAAGAACTATCAACTTTATCGAAAAATGTTATAGAATAAAAATGATTTAGAATCAAACGTTCTATTAGAAAAGTTCATTAAGATAGAAATTTACGTAATTTTGAAAATTTTCATTTTCTTTTGTCCAAGAGCACCTTATTGTATTAATATAAAATAAGGTGCTTAAGTTACATTATTTATGAGTATATTGTGAGTATAATCCAAATTTAAAAATCCTTTTTTACATTGAATTTTAATAAACAAGCATTGTTTTTACTCTTATTGTTTCTTTTCAGACTGCTTTATTTGAAAAATAAATAAAAAATGAGTCAAACAGCTACAAAACAGCATGACTTTATTCTTGGTTGCTTGCAGGCTGATATTATGAGTTCATCTAAAATTGTTTTACCATCCAATAAATATGTTCTAAGCCATTTTATTTATTTACGGAGAATGCAGTATAAGGGTCCAAAAGTTACAAAAGATTCTACTGTTAATGAAGTTCTACAGAAGCTACTAATAATATGGCAAAAAGCATGCATTCCTACTATAGATATTAGTAAAAACCCTAAAGGCAGGAAGATGCTGTTAAATCTAGAAGAAATGCATAATAATTTAATCAAGCACAAAAAAAGAGCAAGCTTTGAAAATGAACTCTCTAATTTCATGAAAATTATGGATTCCCTTTTTGACATCTCTTCTCAAAATGCTGTTGAATTAATCCAAAAGACCGCATGAGAACTGAGCCTCAGAAAGCATATGATATTTCATTCTTAGAAGATCAAAGAACAAAATGAGAAACATGTTTAGGTTTGCTAGATGCAGATTATGCATCAAAAGTACAGCGCAAGTACATTAGATTAGAGAAAGAGAAGAAACGCAAAGAGAAACATAAATCAGTGAAGCAAGTGAGTGCTACAGCCAGAACATCAGAGACCCTTCTTTCTAGCACGACCAGTTCTGAGACAGACAGCTATGAAGAGTTTCCGACAGAACCTACAGCAGGACCTTCAAATGCTTCCAGCCCCAAAAGTATTCTTGCCTCGCCATTGGTTTCCTCCACTGCAGACAGACTTAATCTCTGCAAGAGCCGCTCGAAAGACAAGAAAACGAAAATATGAAACTTGCATCAAGGATTTTACTCCTCCTGATCACTGCCTAGTACATTGGGATAGCAAGCTGCTTACTAAATCATGTTCAGAACAAGAAGACCGTCTTGCAATACTTGTTACTGGATACCCAAATGTAGAAAAACTTTTATCAGTTTCTATAATAGATGATTCCACTGGATTGTCTCAAGCCACTTCTGTATTTCAAAGTATTGAAAAATGGAACTTGAAGCAAAATGTCTTTGGAGTATCATTTGATACCACTGCATCCAATTCAGGATGGATGAAAGGTTCCTGTAAGTTACTTGAAGAACTTTTGCAAAAGAAATTGATTTGGTTAGCATGCCGCCATCATGTGGCTGAAAGAGTTTTGTGTGCTGTGTATGAAACCATTTTTGGCCCAAGTAAATCTCCTGAGTTTGAGTTATTCAAAGAATTTCGCGAGTCTAAATGGAAGAAAATTAATACGAAATCTACATACAATGTTCTTGATGTTAAATCAAGGTATCAAAGAGGCCTAAAGGAAGAATGTGTAGAATTTATGACCCAATGTTTAAGAAAATCTGACTGCTTTCCACGTGATGACTATAAGGAAGTTGCTGAAACAACTTTAATACTTTTAGGAGAGGTTTCCAGAGAAAACAGTCATTGGCGGAAACCTGGTGCAATGCACCGTGCCAGGTGGATGGCAATGATTTTGTATACAAATAAAATGTATGCTTTTGCCCACCAAGCATCATATGATGAATCATTGATTAAGAAATTAAAGAGAATGTGTCTATTTAATGCATTAATTTATGGAAAATACTGGCTTTTATGTTCTAATTCACTAGATAGTCCAGCTAATGATCTGAAGTTTTATCATGATTTGGTGAATTACAAGAAGGAAGATAGGGAAGTTGCAAATGCTGCTTTGAAATCTTTTGCCAATCATTACTGGTATTTGACGGAGGAAGTGGTCCCTTTGAGTTTCTTTGGATCGCTAAGTAATGATGAAAAAGATAAGATCGCAAAATCCTTAAACAAATATCCAGTTCCAGAAAATTATGTATGTGGGCAACCTGTTTTCCCCATTTTAAAGGAAGACACAAAGCTTCATCAGCTAGTAGGTCCAATTTCATGGCATTTATTTCAATGCTGTGGGTCAAAACCAGACTCATGGATAAAGAAACCAGCATCAACATGGGAAGAGGTCGATGACTACAACAAACTAAAAAACATTCTTTCATCTATTAGAGTAGTCAATGATACCGCTGAAAGAGGAATCAAGCTGGTTCAAGACTTTCATGACAAATGTCAAAATGAAGAAGAATTTCAAGGTCTTTTGCAAATTGTGGAAGAGAATAGAAGACTAATTCCTGATCCTAGTAAAGAGACTCTTAAAAGAATGAAACTCAGTAAAGAATAGTTCATTAACAGATAGATTAGGTATTTTTATTTGCAGAGATTGTTTTAATTTAGAAGAGGCTGATTTTTTTTTGTTATTAAATATACCATAAATTGTCTTTTCTTATTTTTATGTTTAAAAAGCTCTTATATCAATGATTTCTAATTAGGAAACTTGTTTCTTTTTATTTTTTTGAGGAAAGTGTTGAATAAAGGAAAAAAAAAACGATGGGACCTCACAACTATAGATAAAGTGTTAATTTTTAGCTTTATTTTATATATATATAGTTTTGAGGTTGTCCTCACTTTGTATAGGCTAGTTATAATAAAAACTAATTATGATTTGCATTATAACTAGCAAATACAAAGCCCATCGCCGCGAAGCTGCATTGGGGTGATGCTTCAAAGGTGGCAGTAACACCTTATTTAAGAAGAAGGCACTGCAAGCAAAAAAAATTTTTAATTTAAATTTTTAAAAAATAAATGAAAATTTTCAAAATTAAGTAAATTTCTATTTTGATGACTTTTACTTTTGATTCTAAATCATTTTTATTCTAACATTTTTCGATAAAGTTGATAGTGTTTTGAGATATATGGGGTTTTTAGGAAAAGGGGATGCGCAAAACTTCAAGGGGGGGTGGGGGGGATTCAAAATTTGTCGGATTAGAAAATGCCTGTAAAATTCGTGTTTAGGACATCATTCGGTAGAACATTAGACTCCTGGACCTTGACTTTTTGAAAATGACCCAAAAATGGTACACCCTAATGTAGTGACGGGCTTCTATGGTCGGACCAGGAGGGGGCACGGTAGCCCCAAAAGTGGCGCTACCCCGCCTGTCCGGGGTCTCATGGCGGACTCGAGGTGGTGATAAGGGGTACCAAAAGGACCGGGCGGGTGGGAGGGAGGGCGTACACAGGGTAGCTGACAAGGAGGGGACCGGGGATGTTGGGGGAGTAGGTACGATGGGGGTGGAAGGAGGTGAATCAGAGTAGTCTCGTGGAGGGGTGGAGAAAATGGCACCAGGAGGCAAGGGCAGATCCATAAGACTCGTGGGCGTGGGCGCGGCCGAGCTTCCCTCGGTCACACCGTGCAGCTGCGCCAGGGCCACATCCACCGGATCCTCGGGAGAGAGGATATTGTTCGGATTGGGTCCCGTCGTCCGGGGCGGGTCGTGGATCTCAGCCACTATGGTCAGAGTCTGTCGGGGTAGAGTGGTGGGACTTCTGCGATGGGAAGAGATGGACATAGTAGACGTGGTGGGCGGAGTGAGGATCCAAGCCGTCTTCTTGGTCCGAGGGGAAGAGGGAGAGAGACGTTGGAAGGCCGGAGGGTCCGGTGACACGCTCCGGCGTCTCCGTCTCGACGGCTTGCTCCGGGCAGCAGGTTCGAGCGTGTGCAGAGGGTACTGAGAGGGCGGGGTTTGAGGTGGATGGGACCTGGGTGTCCTGGTCCCAGACACCTGGGGGATTCGTGGCAGGTGAGGTGCGGAAAGAGGAGGAATGGTGGGGGGACAGGAAACCGTCGGGTCCTGCGAGGGTTTTCTTTGAGGGGAACAGGGAGCAGTGGCTTGGGGGGGTTTCGGCGGCAGGCCAGGGCGGCGTGCCGAGATGATAGAGCCGAGAGCAGCGGCATAGGACACCCCCGGCCTCACCTCCCGACTCCGCACCCTGTCGCGTGCCTCACGGGGGCTAAGGAAGTCCGTCACCTGTAGGCCTCGGACCTCCTTCTCGAACCTGAAGAAAAGGCATTCTCGGGATGAAGAGGGGTGTGCGCCTTCACAGTTGGAGCATTTGGGTGTGTTGGAGCACCTGTCAGGGTGAGCGAGTCGTCCACAGTGAACACATAATTGATGCGGCTGTCGACAAGCGGAGCTAACGTGTCCGAATTTATTGCATTTGAAGCAACGGGTCGGGTCTGGGACGTATGGGCGGATAGAAAACTCGCATGAGGCGCGGTCTCCCATACCCCATACAATGTGGCCGGGGGGGATTAGTGTGTTGAAAGTAAGGAGCAGACGTGGGGTGGGGGAGGGGGTGCCTCCCTGTCGGGATGTGAAACGATAGATCTTAGTGACTCCTTGGGGTGCGAGGTCCTCCAGGAGCTCGTTCACTGCGACCGACAATAGGTGGGTGGCGTAAATAGTGCCCTGACTCTGGTTCAGGCGAGGGTGTGGGGAAACGGACACCGAGCATCCAAGAATGTCAGTGACGGAGAGTAGGGCTTTCGTCTCTGCGGCTGAGCGTGATTTTACGAGGAGGGAGCCATCCCTCTGTGGGCGTACGTCATAGCGGCTGGAGTTGCTGTGGGTTCGGATCGCCTGGAACGTCCGTTCAGAGTTGTTCGGGAGGGACCCAGATGTAGGCCGAATCACCAGGAATTTGTGAATTCTTGGGAGGGAGAGGGAGGCTGTAGAGTCGAAATGGACTGGGATATTCAACGGTCGATAGGACGGCCGTGAATGCCGGCTCCCCCGTCCGCCGCGAGGCTCTCTCCGTGGGGAGGTGGGCTGACGGCGGGTGAGGGGGGCATATGGGGAGAGCAAGAAGCCAGGTTGTGGGGGCAAGTCCTCGGTGGAACTTGACTTGCCCGAAGGTGGCTGAAGTGGGCTGGGGCGAGACCCCTGCTCCAGAGAGTGTAGGTCCAAGGGCGTAGTCGAGGGACGGACTGGGGTCGGCAACGGAAAAGGAGAGTGCAAGCGTTCCGCTTCCACAGGGGGTCAACCCCATTAGGTTGCGGTCTTCCAGTGGTAAAGGACTCGAGGGCCTGGTTGCCCACCACCCGAGTGTTGAGAGAAGGAGTAGTCCAGGAATGAGAAGGAGTAGTCCGGGAATGAGAAGCAGTAGTCGTAAGCCGAGGGGGAGAAGTGTCCATAGCAAAACAAAAAAGAACTTCATCCCCCGCGCGCATCCAGCCACCACCGACTCCAACAAGGGAAAGGCGAAGTGTGGGCACACTTGGTCCCACCGCCGATAGATGTCACGCAGGGGAGATACACCCGCACCCAGTCCCTGTTCCTGAAAGGTGGCCACTCTCATCCAACGCGCGGTGAAAAGTGGCAGGGACAGGGTTTGGGTTTGGTTTGGTTAGAAAGCGACAAGGGTGCAGGGCAACCACCTCCCACACCCAAGGGCCAAGGAAAGGGTAAAAATCAAGGTCCAAAGAACAAAGCCAAAAAAACAGGGAGAAACCAGAAAGAATGGGTTAAAGGAGAAAGAAAGAAAAAGCAGCAGATCAGCCGGGTCCCCAAACGGGCCCAATGGTCCACGAGGGCAGAGAAAGCCCTTACACCGAAGAAAGGTGTATTCCCACATTCGCCACAGAGGGACGTGCCCTATCGCTCCGGACAAAGCAAAGGGACAATATTGACGTACTCGTAGGAATACACCTGCTATAGTGATTATCATAAAAAACGTTCATGTCCCGTCAAAACGGAGTACCCTCACTCCAACCTACTGAATAAACATTAATCGCTAGTGCAGTTCCTGCAGTTGTGGGTAAACTATTATTTCAATTTTACAACTAAAATTCTTTTGACCTAATTACTAACCTTGGGTCAAAAGCTCTGACAGTCTTTTTTCTCATCATTTGTTCCAAAAATATTTTGGTTCTGTGATGGGAGTCAGGAGATCTGGAAAGAGAGATTCTCAACTACATAATTTTTAAATTATCAGTTTTAATGTTAAGAGACCTTATTAAGACTTTTAATATCTTTAACCTTAAATAGTTTTAATTTATTATCGCGATTAACATTACTGTATTTACTGGGAAAATTCACCATCCAAAAAAGTTCACCGTCTGCTGTGCTTCATTTCATAATAATTTTTACAATTTTCATTCGACATATTAAATTTACGTGTACACATGATAATTATTTATTTAGATTTAAATAGTGATACATAACAGTACCACGTATGGTCAAATAATTGAAAATAGCCTCATTGGGGCATTCCAGGAGAGATCATCCAATGCATGAAAATTGACATATGGGGTTCTTCCGGGTGCTGATTTCACTGGTTTCACTGGTCAAAATAAAAAAGTTCTATGACCCATAGTTTTTGAGATATGGGCCCCCAAAACCTTCGGGGCCCCACTTTACCACCTAACTTTAATGGCCAATAACTACCAAACATCTTGTTGTAGACCTATAAAACTATACATTTTTGGAATCAGCATGAAGAGATCTATTAAATGATACCACATTCAAATGTGTAGAACAAAGATGAAAATTTTTTCCCCCTTTTTTATTTTTGACCCCCACCCCCCTAGGCAGTGAAATCCAAAAAAAAAATTTCATTTATTAAACTTCCATTAATTGTTAAAAGAGACAAACAATAAAAAATGTGGGTATCAAGTTGTAAGATATTTTAAAAATTATTGAAAAAATATGCACATTGTGAAATTTTGACATTTTTACGCCTGCAGACTAAAATAGAGAACTACAAATGATATATTCACATGGATGAAAATAAACAGCAAAAATACAAATTGAACACACATATTACATCAAGTTGATTCATAATTACATGAAGTTTTTTCAACTCATTTTCTGGGAAAACACATTGAATACGCATTGTTCCTGGCTTTAATGTTGGTGTGCTTAATAAACCTAAAATTTTATCTCTTGATATGTGGCATGTATCTCTAATTTGTGGAAAGTACGTAATAGTAAACACTATATTCTGATAGGTGCAAAAAGCTAACCTCAAAGTCATCAAATTCCTCATTATAGGAATGTACAAATCCCAACCATTTCTGATCATTGTAAGTACAAACTATGTACTCTCCTATTTTCGGATTAACTTCAACATTATCTTCACCCAGAAAAGCTTGGCTTATAATCCTCACCCAACTTCATCAGAAGATAATTCAAATGTTTTTATGTTATTTGCATTAATAGGTACAAATCTGTGGAATTTTTGTGTTCCTGTTAGCCGCATACTTTTTTTCATATCTGTCACTTAAAAATTTTTCCATAGCTTCAATTTCTTCAGAATTTATTAAAAAAAAATTTAGGCTGTCACTTATATTGTTTGAACAAAATTCAAAAATGTCTTCTGGTGTTAATATTTGATTTGCGAATGTTCTCTGCATACTCGCTCTGGCTACAGATCTTTTCACTGTACCCACAATCCCATCACAAGCGCTCTTACCATGGCTTGTGGCAAAGAAATGCCACTCGCATTCCAGCCCAAAATCTTCTTCATGTTTACAAATGTTAACAAAGTTGAAACGATTTTTATATTGTCTTGCACATCCGTCAGTAAAATAATGTAATTTTTTGATATGAAGGTGGGATTTTCTAATAATAGGTATGAGTGTATTTAAAAAAGTGTAAACCATTGTAGTGTTATGTTTTGTATTTGGAGATAAAAAACAATAACTTGAATGTTTTGTTTCATTACTTTCTGGTTCCTTATAAGTTATAATATAACACAAAGGGATGCACTGTGCATTGGGTATTTTCCCAATGAAAACCTTGGGCTGCATCCTGTACTACAAATGAGTAGTTTTCTGAAAAGTCACCAAGAACTACAGCTGTATGGCTATTTAAATTATTCTTCAAGTTTTTTTACAAATGCACTCTGATTCTTTGCTATAAAGTGATGACGTGTCAATTTGACAATTTTTGTGCTTAATGAATTTATAAAATCATCTACAGATTCTGTTTTTTCAACCATATTGCATCGATCTGTAGTAACCCATTGTTTATATTTTATTTCCTCACATTCAGGATCGTTAACACTTTGAAAAGTAAGCAAAAAATTCTTAATACCTTGTTCTTTTGGACAGAGATTACATATTTGCATTATGCAATTCCTGTTGTTGACATCACACACTGCTTTCTCCATAAGAGTTGTGTATTCCAACCCTTTGACACCCAAAGCTGAGAATTGTATTTTGGCATTCTGGTGGTATGTACATACACACACAGACTAGGTACCAGCAGCTCCAGCTAAAACACAATGTCTGGGGCGAAGGCTGGCAAAACTAGAGAAGCCAATTTGGGGACTACGTGGATTATTTTTATAGAGACTAAAAGCTTCTTTCAGATTCACTAACACCAGTCTTTTCTGCACAGATTCTTTATACCCACTTTCATTTCTGATACTCAGGCAGTCTTTTGTACCTGGGCACAAATGACTAATTTCATCTGATTCGAAAAATTTCTGAACAGAATCTTTAGTACCTTTAGTTATTACTTTTCCTTTTGACATGGGTTCAATTTCAGGAATAATTCCAAGTCTTTGTTTTATATTTCTGCTTTTCTTAACTAAATATTCAGTTGTCCGAAATAGATTTATAGTTTTTGATATGGTAAATGGAGATAATGTCAATATTTTGAGTTTCCTCTCATAACTGTCAGTAGAATGGAAAGCTTCAGCCAGTTCATTCATGAGATGAATCATTGACATGAAACAAATTCATGAATGTATAATAGCTATAAACAAAACATTACATGTGCATATTAAATTTTTTTGGGTTATAATATTGATTTCAAGTGTAACAAAATGAGCATTCTTTGAGATAGAGTCAAATTAAACCAAAAATTATTTTGTAACCAAATGAATTCCAAATGATTTAATGGGCCCATTGATCTCCAATCTTTAGGGAGTTGTGCTTCTAGTTTCTACTATCAAAGGTGAATACCTACATTTTGTTTTTATGCTTCAGTTTTAGTTTAGGTATATTCCTACTTAATAATAGCGTATCATTTTAAAATCCATACCTTTGGAGTTTCATGATCCAACTTTGTAGCTTTTGATGGGCTTGGGATCTCAATTTCTAAACTTGTTTCTAGCTTTCGTTTTAAAGAACGACGTGCTTTTTCTATTGTTTGAATAGCTTTTGCTTCTTTTCTTGAGGAACCCAAACCATCTGAAATTTTTGAATTAATAAATATTTTACTCCATTTGATATACAGTATATGGACAATAATATAATCAATATGTCAACATATTAATGTCATAAGTTTAATAAGTTTAATAAGTCAACATATTAATCTCATTAAGTTTTTCAGCAACTGCTGAAAAACTGTCTTGAAAGTAAATGCATTATAAATAAATAATATAAATAAAAAATTATAAATATAAAAAGTACCTATCATTAAATACTTACGCTTCTTCACTGGCGTCACAGCAAGACTTTCTAGAACTTGAGAAACCTCTTCTTTGGCATTACTTGATATACTTGGATCATATTCATCGCTTTCTGAAATAACATTCTCAGAAGACTGATTGTGATCAGACTCTTCACTTTGTGATGTTGATAGCAACTCTGGTCTCTGGGTCAATAATTTTCTACAGTTGCTACATAGTACAGTATTCCTTTGTAGTTTCCATTTACATCGATCGTAAAGTGATTGGCTGATGGTCCTTATATCCTTGTGTATCTTTTTCTTATGTTTTTTTAAAGGATCATCACAGTATCTAACCATGATACACATTTGAATGTGGTATCATTTAAAAGATCTCTTCATGCTGATTCTAAAAATGTATAGTTTTATAGGTCTATGGTAAGATGTTTGGGAGTTATTGGCCATTAAAGTTAGGTGGTAAAGTGGGGCCCCATATCTAAAAAACTATGGGTCATAGAACTTTTTTATTTGAACCAGTGAAATCAGCACCTGGAAGAACCCCATATGTCAATTTTCATTAAAATCCGGATCGGAGTGGTGACAAATTTTTTAATTTTTGGGTGATTTGTCCTGGAATGCCCCCATTATTAAAGTATATTTTTAGCAAGTCACGCACACACCCTAATCTGCTAATCAAATAATAACCATCACTAAATTTAAATCTGATATCCTTAAACAAAAGGTCAGAATCTAAATCCAAAAACGAGATATTACCTATAAAGGTATCTTCCACACGTCTCAAGGAGGTTGCAAGCCATTTCGATGTGGTGGTGGTTGAAATCATGGAGCAGAAGGCGAAGGCACATCAAGGCTTCACTCCGGGGGAAGATAGAGAACTTGGTCAGTTCTCCGATGAATCGAACCACTTTGATTTTGGATTCAATATTTATTTGATCCTAAAAATCATGATAACAATCGATAATTTGACTAGTTTACACCAGTTGGTTGTTAAGTAGATTGGTGTAGTTGTGTACCGTACCAGATCCCAAATTCATAGGCGTGGCACCCACAGAGCCATGCCACGAAAAATGGGACACGAATTTCGATAAGGAACTAGGAGATAATCCAAAGTTTCAAATTTAACTTAAAGTTCAGCGAAAATGAAGAAATGTGGAAATCTGAATATTTTTGCAACATTTGGCAAATCTTACTCTTGCTTTTTTTTTTTTAATGTTAAACAATAAAGTCTGGAGCAACTTCTATAAAATTGAAATATAGAGTTTATGGTTTAGGTCACTATTTCATAGATTTAGGTGGAATTTGAAGGTTTCTATCCTCAATAAGATATAACACACTCTCTGATGAACACACTAGTTATGCAACAAATCGTTCGATGACAAATTATATTTGGTGCGCGAATGTTTTTATTCCTTTTCAGAAATAAGTTTTTGAAGTGAAAATGTTTTCGTCGTGTAAGATCTGAAAACTATGTTGAATTATTTTGGTTCAAAGCTTTTCCAAGACCACTGAAACAAACCATCAATGACCTAACTTTCTGAACTAAACTCCGAACAATAAGCCGGCAAAGTTGACAATGTTAAGGATAATAGCTTCTCGAAGGGTAAACTCAAGACAACTGGCTCTTGATTTCGTTTTCTCCCAAGTTGTGCTAACTTGGGAGAACACGAAATTAAGAGCCAGTTATCGTACCTCTGGCTTCTGTCTCGGGTATGTTACGCTTTTAAATGTGGAAAATCTTTCCACAACAGTTACAAGTGAGCTCAAGGAACATCAGAGTTCACAGAATTTCCTTTTCGATGAAAAAGGATGGTCACAGCTTGCCATTCGTAAAGGGATGAGTGCTCCAGAAACACAATCAAAAACATTGTTTGTAGAGCTCGAGATCTGGGAGTCTCGTAGTCGAAAAAGGTCTAGAATACCAAGGAAATTCGCTGAATGAGATGACCCTTCGTGGTATGAATTGCAATAAAAAATTGTCGAAAAACCTTGAGCTGAATTAGAAAACGGAGTACTGGTCTCAGCAAGCGCAGTAAGGATGCCTTTGGGGAAAGATGACTAACTCTAAATGGGTGTACAACAGGACACAAACCACCATCAAAGAAAAATCAGAAGCATCGACTAGAGTGGGTCAAAGATCAAGAATTGGGAGGTACAGCAGTAGTTAAAAGTGCCGTGAATAAATGAATAAAAATTTAATCGCTTCAACAATGATGGTCAAGTCTTTGTCCATTGTCACCCAGAAGAGAAATTCCAAAGTCAAGACACAGCTGTTAAGAGAATAAAGGGAGCACGTAGATCAGTGACAGTTTGGGCATCACTGTTGGCTGCGGTTCCAAAACCAATTCGCCAGATGGAATCATGAATCACTTCCAGCATGTGAAAATATTCGAAAGAACAATGTTTCCACTAGCTTATTAATAAATGTTTTAGGGTCACTGGATTTTACAGCAGGGCAATGACCCAAAAAATCCCTAAACATTCAAGGTTGTGGATTAAAGAGCAAGTTTCTAAGTTTATTTCCTGGCCAACTCTCTGATCTCATCCTGACGGAATTTCTATGGAAAACGTGGACATCATAGTCCAATAGGAAATGCCTTCTGACATCAAGAACTATGGGAATTGTTGAAATTACCTCAGAGGATATGCTTATTGGTTGATGCCATAACTTAGTTGCCCGCATCACTCGTCGTTGTGATGCTATTATATCAATTCCAGAGGAAGCCCATTAAGTAATAATCATGAATTTTTCATAAACAAACATCTAGATTTATAGAAGTCACTCGAGACTCTAAACCATGATTACCTACCTCTGTATAAAATGTTGCAAATAACATTTTTTTGTTTACTTTTTAATTTTTTTTTGTTAAAAAAAAAAGTAATTATTTTGTTGTATACAATAAAAATTAATTTACAGAGATTGTTCTATATGTATACTTTAAATACGGCATATAAAATAGATTTTCTTTTAACTAAACTTAGAC